>PVIH01008173.1:0-53246 GCA_004025045.1 Sigmodon hispidus
CTTAAAATTATTTTAAAAAGCTATACACTCATTTTAAAATGCCTATTTTTACAATGTTAGCCTCACTTTCTTAGTTAATTAAAATTACACATTATAGTTACTCAAATTTATCACCTAACAATCAAGATACTCAAGCTTTTCAAAAACATGTCAAAATATACCAAATAAATAGACATCTTCAACCACTTCATAGACCAAAAAAAATGACATTCAAAATTTTATTATCTCAAATTTAGCCTTAAAAGACATAACAGCTCCTAACATCACCGTTCCTTTCTCAAAGTGATATTAAACATCACAGACATCTTACAAAAAAATTATCTAATTTGACAAATAATGGCCTAAAAGACAAAAGACTACACTTTGCCCGACTGCTGTCAACATACACACTGTCCAAAATAAACAAACAAAATAAAAAATAAAAACTGCCAAAGCCTGCCTAGCCAAAATAAAACAATCCTACCAAAAATACCCTGCTTCTATAAAAACTTGTCAAATATCATAGGCCAATAGCCACAAAGATAGATGCTCCCGTTATACAAAAAATAATAAATGACTGTTCAAATAGTTAACTGTCATTGTCTTCTCCTAAATTCTAAAAATTACTTCATACTTCCAACTTTAAATATATATTTTCCTTCTCAAGTCTTAACAGTATTAAAAATTAAATAAAGTTATTATTACTTCACATTCCAACAAAAACACTCAAGTCTTAAAACTCTATTGTTTAAAATAAACAGCCTTAAAACAATCCCTATACATTTTCTCATATCAACATTTTAAATATTAAATTATACTTTATAGTTGTTGTTTATTAACAATAGTTTGACCTTTCTCTTTCCCAGACACTGTCTTATAATAATCCCTATAATATATAATTTTATACCTAGTTTAAAACCTTCCTATTTAGACAAAACGGGGAGATATAGCAGGAAATCAAGAACTGTACATGTGAACGGGTTGCGACAAAGCACCGGAGCCGAGAGGGGCATAATCAAAGAGCTTCAAAAATACAACACCCAAAAATAGACAAAAAACAAACATTCTCTGACACAGGGCTGGGAGCTCTCACAATACTCCAAGCTAATGACAAAGCTTCCAGTTCGCAGTGAGCCGAGCCAGGCACGCAAAAGTTATATAGTGCGACATATAGTTATCTCTTCACTTCCTCTTAAAACCTCCTCTATTTTATAAATGATTCTCACAAAATAAACCTCATTTAAAACATATCTCACAACAAATTCTTACCACAATAACTTGGGGCTTGGGAACAATCACTTAGACTGATGTTTCCTTTGATGGCACCCAGAACAAGGCCTGATGAGCCTCTGCGATGTCAGGCAAGAGTGAGACCTGTGGCTGAGTTGGCACACTTAAAGCACATACTGGGAAGAGGTGAAGGAGCTGGTTGGATAGCTTTGGCCAGCAGCAGGTATTTTTCCTTGTGTGTTTTTTCATCTCTCCTGTAATACACCTTAAAAGCTAGCACTAAGACTTCTGCTTGTGGAATCAGTGGCCCCCTCTCAAGAGATGTAAGTTTAGCTCTAATATTGGGGTAGATCTGGGTAAAAAATGGGTCATGAGAAGTTGTCTTCTCTCAGTGCTCTCAGATTCTAAGTATACTGTGAGAGTGTATTTGTGAAGCATTTAAAAAACTGAGGTGGATTCTTTTATTTATCCTGTACTAGCTATTGCATTTTTTCAAAATTGATAGACTTTAGAGCATCTTTACACAGACTTGCCAATAATCAGGTCACACTATATTGTCTCTACAGGCACTTGTCAGCACCTAGGGTAGGTGTCCAATACAAACTAAAGATAGATACTCAGCACCTAGGATAGGTGTTAAGGCAGAGCCCTGGGGACAGAGTCCGGGAGCAGGATCGAAAGATCCAGGCTGGGCTTCAATAGCAGGGATGGCCAGAAATGAGTGTCAGGTAAGAAGGAACAGCCATGACCAGTGAATATCATGGCTGGGGGTGGTCCTCCACAAGGCTAGAGTACTCGCCGGAGCCTATGAGAGATCCTATCTGAGTCACAGCATCAAAATGTTGGTTTTTCACATGAGATCAGACACATACTATCAGATGTCCCACAAGAATTTATTTGGGAGAGTTGCAAGCAGGTATGAGGGAGAGAAGCAGAAGAAAAAAAGAGACAGACTTTCATATAGTGCCTGCTTTTAAGAGAACAGGTAGGTGCAGACTTACTTAAGTATGCCTAAGGGCATGCCCTCCATACAATGTGTGTTAGGTTGGTGTAATATTGGGTTTACGACATGGTCCTCAGGAATTCTTATCTCACATGGCACCAAGTTGGCTTTACCACATGGCTGCTATGTGCCAAGAATCCTTACACATTGTGTCTCTAAAACCCTAAAGCATCACTGTTGTATGAGTTTTCTGGTCCAAACTTTTGGGCCTAGCCCTCAGGTTCTGATCCACTCTCAGCCCCACAGTTCCTTAGGCCCAAATAATCACACAGATACTTGTATTAATTTTATGCTGATCAGCCTAGGGCCCAGGCATATAATTTGCTAACTCTTTCCTCTTAAACTAATCCATGATTCTTATCTTATTAAGCCATAGGCTTAGTACCTTTTCTTAGAGCAGCGTAATTGCCCTCTATATCTGCTGGCTTTTCAGCTGCTCTCTCTGTCATCTCTGTGGCATCTCTCTTCCTGTTGCCAGAGTTTTCACAGTCTGGAAGCCCTGCCCACACTTCTTGTCTGCCTTTGGCCAATCAGCATTTCTATTAAACCAGTTGGTGGGACAGTTATTTACAATGTAACAACATAATTCCACTACATATCACTTACTCTGTAGTGAGTATCCAGAGTAATCTTTGGCCAATCTCCCATAGTAATGTTCTCTGGGCTCAGTGAGAGGGTAGGATGGGCTGAATGAAAGGAAAAGTCTTGGCTGAGGACCTGCAAGGAGATTTATTTTTCCTAGAGATACAGAGGACAGAGAATAAGAAACAAACACAGGAAATAAGAATATGGAATAAGGGAAAGGGAACGAGAGAAACAAAGCAAAGATATTTGTCATGGAGGGACAAAGGACTGCCTCTATTTAGAAGGGAGGTAGACATAGCACACAGGGAATTGTCAGTCTATAAAGGTAAAATGGGAAACCCCTTGTTAGAATAAAGTATTTAATTTTAATTGAGCATGATAATTAGGTGTATAGTTTTAATTGGGTATGGTAATTAGGGCAGCCAAAGTGGGGCTTCTGATTGCTGTATTTGGTACTTCAATAGCTGGATTTTGGTAGTCAGCCTCAGGAGCAGTCTGTGACCAAATAAGGGAGCAGAATTTATGAGCTAGCATTAGGACTTAAATCTGTTTTTAGTAAGGCAGAAAAAATTGAGAAGGTCAAGGCCTGCCAGAGCCATGCTTACTACACTTGAGCTTGCCAAAGTCTCTTCACTAAAGAAGGGTCAGATGAACTTAGATTGATAAGAAAAACAGGCACTTGTTCCTTTAAGAGCAGCTAATCTTTGCTTCTAGTTTTATCCCCATTCCATCAAGATGTCATGTATCACCATTCCATCAAGATGTCATGACTGTCACATATCACTTCAACTGTTATAAACTGATAATGCGAAGAAATGATGATAGGTTCCAGAAGGAGTCTGCAAAGGGGGAGCATATATGAACTTTTTGATTTTTTCTGTAGTCCTGGCTCTTCTGGAACTCCCTCTGAAGACCAGGCTGGCCTCAAACTCAGAAATCCACCTACCTCTACCTGAGATTAAAGGCATTAATGTTCTGGAATTAAAGGCATATGCCACTTTATTACTCAGATCTCATTGACCCAAGTTCCAGCTCTGTGGTCCCTCCCTTTAGGTGAACTGCTTATATGTTCTAAAATGTTTCCACACTTTTCTTTCTGTAAGGAAGATACATGCACATTCTTTGTGTCTGTGGCCCTCCTGATCCTGCCTTTCATTTTTCTGGGGATTGCAGCTGTTGCTCCTTTCTTGGGAGGGCTTTAGATGGAGTTATAGCCTCAACTTTATAACAAAATCCTATTGAAAATTTGAAAGTTAATAAATACAAATTGAAAGAATGGTTGGGAAAGGGCTTGCTATGTCACCTTGTGGATTTATGTTTGGATTTTTAGCACCCATAGAAAGAGCCAGGCATAGTAGCATGAGAATGTAACTCTCATGCCCAGTGAATGGGGAACAGAAAGAGCCCTGGTGCTGCTGCCCAGATAGTCTAGCCAAAACAGAAAGCCTTGGGTTCAGCAAGAGGCCCTATCTTGAAAACTGAGATGGTGAGCAATAGAGAAATATACATGAAGTCTACCCATGACCTCTACAAACACACAAATACACTCAAATATCAACACAATCACACACATACATGTATCACATGAATACACAAGACAAACATCATTTATTTTAAGTTGAAATGGGGAATGTCCTTATAGCTTAGCTGTGGAGTGTTTTCCTATAGGATGATTTTGACCCAAGCTTCCATCCAACAATTAGAAAAAAAATAGGAAAAAAGTCAGAAAACTGTTTTGGGAAACTGTTATTAACACAAATCTCTCACTGTTCTTTCGCCAAAGAATCTTTGAGCCAATTCAGCTATGACTCCAACATATTGTCTAAAGAAAAGAATACATGGAGTGGGGGTAAAATCAGAATGAAAACTGATCAGGAATGCAAACCAGATAATACAACTCTATTACAAATTTCTAAATTCTGATCCCAAAGGGAACCAGCAGATGTCAGCCCAGAGCAGGCATGCAAGGAGGCTCAGGCAAGACACTAAATCCAGTTCAGGCTCAAGAGTCCTGGGAGAAAACAGGAACAGCAGCTTCTGTCTCAAGGACTGACAGGGAAAAGACTGAGGGCTTGTGAAGCTCTCAGCTCAGGTATTGACTACTATAAGTACCCAGTAAGTAGCAGTTAATAATGAAGATGCAGTGAATGGCAACTAACTTGGTTTCATCAATTTCAAAGTAGTAAAACCTCTCCCCACGAATATGAGACAAATTGGTACCAAGAGGAACATCTCTGACCTGTCACTTGATTTACATTTCATCTCACTACACTGAACATGGCATTTGTCCCCAGATGCCTTTATATTTTAACATGGTTATGCTTATAAAACCATAATTACATGATTTCTTTCTTTCCTTTTTCTACCTCCAATGCCTTCTATAGAACTTCTGTTCCCTCTCAAAATCATGGCCTCCTTTTCTTTTATTGGTATGTGTGTGCGTGTGTGAGTATGTGTACTTTTAAATACATCTGATCAATCTTTATACTGCTTTTATGTATATGATTTTACAGCTGAGCATTTTTTTGTATTGAATAATCAATTGAAGTCTTCTCTTATTCCCAGATAATTTCAAAGGTAATCATATTTCACAATTGAGTTTACTCTACCTCCTTCCTCACTTCCCCTCTGCCCAACCCCCATCTATGAGTAAGTCTTTCTGTCTGTACAAACACCCCCAAATGTGAACACTCAAGACTACCTCTTCCCAGTCTTGTTCTGTTTTAAGGTGTAATTCTTACTCAGCTGTTCCACGAATTAAACAATGATCATGTTTGTTGACTTCCAGGCATCCTGTTCATTAACTGGCACATTTCTTTTGAGTGGATCGCATATGTTCTAAATTGCCCTGGTGCTTCTAGCTCAAGCTTTTGTTGTATAAGTTATTGATATGCTTTTACTTTTTAATGTCCAAAACAAAAATTCAATTCTATATTTCATTTATTTACTTGTAGTGGTAGAGGTGTACCTCAGAGCTTTGTGCATAACAGGTACTTGCTCTTCCACAGAGCTATGTACTTGCTTCTGCTGTGTGTGTCTATTTGTGTATATGCATACAAGAACATCTATTTCTATGGGCTGCAGAAAAGGCTCAGTGGTTAAGCACACTAACTGCTCTTCCAGAGGTCCTGAGTTCAATTCCCAGCAACCACATGGTGGCTCACAACCATCTGTAATAGAACAATCTATTTCATTTAACTTACCTACCACCTGAAATCTCACAGATGAAAATGTAGCCGTGTTTTCAGATAATCACAATTAGAAGGGAAATCATCAAAACAGAAAATGGATGGATAACTTTCCAATCTTGTGTGTAAACATGTCATGCACATAAGCACTTTTAGCAGCAAAGAGGCATTCTGATGAAGGATGACTTCTCTAGGTAGTAATGCTGTTTTAGGGTGGGTGGAATTCATGGCTAGAGTAAGCATGCTTTTTAACAGTGACTTATACTATCGAGCCTCTCAGAGAGATTTCACTATTGTCAAAATTCAATAATTAAGACAATAGTGATTTCACACTAGAGTATGAAATCTACCCTTCCAAGTCCACTTCACCTTGACATGGAGACACAGCTATTAATCTTAACAGCTTGGAGACTGAAGTAGTGGCTGGTTTGACAACATTTTAAGCTAAACATCAAAGCTACGCTTTAAACAACATAAAGCAAGCCACCTCTTTGTTGAACTCTTCTGAACTTAGACACCCTGTGAGGTTTTTTAATGCCTTTATTGGTTTTTCATGTGTCTTATGCAATTTTTTATTAAAATAATTACTGGTTTTGTTTTCTTTTGCTCTTGTCTCCGTGTGCAGCCCTGGCAAGACCGGTACTACAAATACATAGTTGGCTGACCTTAAAAGTTCAGTGGTCCTTTTACCTATGCTTCCTAGGTGCTGGGATGTAGGCCAGTCATTTCTACCATGTTCTACTTCCCTGCCTTTGCTAAAGACCTATTGCAGAAGTACAGACATGGAGATACTACCTTTCAAATTTTGAGATACTTGCTCTGATCCTGTTTATTCCACAAATGGCCAGCTAATCCCTTAGTGCTAAATTGGTACAGAAGTTGTATATGTTATAATTCACATTTTCTAGTACAGCCATCCTCTTAAAAGACTGCTACTTTTAACATTCCAGAAGACAAAAGAACAACTTGGTCAGCAGAAGCCAGACACACACTTCTCCTTTTCTCTAAATTTTCAGGAGCAGAACCTCAGGAAGTTTAGGAAGGTGGAAGTTGGAACCCTGAGCATTTCCCTTCTGCCAATAGGGAAGATCCAATCCACCCTTTGGTCTTTGGTTTTACTCCATACAATAAGTCTTATCTCCTTATAGTCAACCCATAGCTTTGTTTCACAGTAATGACTGTAAAGCTTTAAGATTTAGAATGTAAAGAAATGCACCATTTCTAGTTGTCCAGAACAGTCTCTATAACCTAGATTCCACCTGACTTGCCACAGTAAGTGACCAGACACCCTTCTACATGCTCATGCAAGTGGTGTACTACTCCTATATCTTCCATCCTTTAAATCAAAGTATTCCTTGCTTTGTCCCTTAGCTGTATCATAATGTAGTACTATTTTCATAGAAGCAGATAAGTTTCTCCTGAGTATGCTGGGTATATGTGCATTGTAATTTGAGTATGTCCTCCAGAATTCAAGTTTTGAAAATTAAATCCTGGAATTTCTATGTTGACGGTGCTTGGAAGGTGACAATGAAAAAAATTAGAATCAAATGACCTCATAAGAATGTCACTGACCAGAATGACTCAAATAGATAGAACTAGAAAAAAAAATCATTCTAAGTTGGGAAACCCAGACCAAGAATGATTAACATCCTATTCAGATAAATAATATTTGTTTTTGTTTTTACTGAAGGTGAGGGGCACTCTCTTCTCAAGTATGACAAACAAAACTGACACTGGCCATGTCAAACAGCCCTATTGGGCAGATCTTAACCAATGCTGAAACCTCATCTTTCAGGAAAGAAAACATGTAGTCATTGTCACAATTATACCAGTTTTAAGCTAAGGTGTATATTGTCATGCTTCTGCAAGGCTCCAAGAAACCACATCAATTTATTTATTTGCATAATGTACTATAGTGTTTATTACATAGCAATAAAAGTGGATAGCATTCAATTTTATGTAACAAAATGGGTAATTTAAACAATCATAATATTTTCACAAAAGATGCTAGATATTACAAAATACATAATTTATGGGATAATTCCTATAATGTTTGTAATTTTTACATCTCTCAGCTTATTTCAGTAAGGTGTATGGTGCTCTTAAATGATACCAGAAACTGTACTAAACATTGTGAAATCCTAGAAGAATCTGTGTTTCTCCAAAATGCAACCATGAACACTCCAACTTGATTTTACAGACTAAGAGACAGGGGCAAAGAAACAGTACACTATGGCTCTGAATGAGGGTATTACAAGAGTAGATCCTACATTGCTTAGTTTCTGCCGTGAGGGGTATTTTGGGGGGAAGATTTCCTGTATCAAATATATGGTGGTTTGATCTTCATTCTGTTATTCAGGGTTAGCCTTTCTATGTGTCTGTAGCAAGGCTCTATCTAGCTCTAAATGCTGAAGACTTCATTACAGAAAGAATCTTAGGAAATGGGACACACAAAGTATTTTTTCCACAGGGCATCACCTTGCTGATATGTTTTCCCACAGAAGCTGAGAAGTCTTATCTGTTGGTTTCTGTGGGAAACTGAGGCCAAGAGGAGCCAGAGGCTTTCATAGAAGATATCCTCAGATAATAAATTTGGAGGTGTTTTCCTCTGCGTCTTCAGGTGGGATTACTTTGTTTGAAGTCACTGATTTTTATCCTAAAGATATGAAAGCAAATGTGGTCTCCTAGCAAAGCAAATGTGGTCTCCTAGCAGTTTGACAGCTATGGGGTGGCTCAGGATACTCTACTGAGATGCGTTTTATGGAGGTTTTGTATATCTGGAGGATCCAGAGCCTAGCAGCTATAATATCTGGACACAACCTTTATACTTGATATAGACTTTATTCAAACATTCCTGTAAGACTTGTTAGTATCGCCCTAGATTTATTATAAATTGAATAATTACATTTTCCTTAGTGTCCAAGGCCATATCTAATTTTCCCTTTAGTAATCCCAGAGCAATTCTGATGTTAGGTTTTGCAGCTGTTTGAACTCTCATGAAGGCAATGAGTAGCATGTATAGCCTTTAGTGGTTTCTTTGCAAAGTTTTAGTAGGATTTGTTTAACTTTGGTTACTCATTTCAACTTTGTCTGATATTTGTGGCTTCCCTGCCAAATGCAGATAATACTTAAAGTCTGAGGTCCTATGTATGTTGAGAGTCACCTGTGTCATGGAGGATGGTCCATTATCAGTGTAAATGAGAGTGTTCAAATTTGAGGATAATTTTCTCAAGGAGATCACTTGTCACTTTAGGATTCGTTTTAGTAATAGTGGGGGAAACTTCTACCCAGCCAGTGAAGATGTCTCCAAACACAAATGCATATTTAAAATTAGAAAAAGGAAGAATGTGAGTAGAATCTACTTGACAATCCTCACAGTATTGCACACCACACTCCAGCTGTGTACCTGGCTATTCCCTCCCACCGCAGTTTAACACAGGGTTAAGTGCCTCTACCCTGTTGTTCAAGGTGAGGTGGAGGATAATCATGGAGAAAAATGTTGTGTATTCACAGAGTACATGTCTACTACACATTCTTTATTGTAGCAGTTAGTCCTTTACCTTAAAATCTCTCCCCATGTGGGATGAGTCATAGATTGTCTCAATTTTTGTTCAATAATGAGTGTGATTTTCTTTTTCTTCAGAAGCCTGCTTTGGTTGCTCCCTTTTTCTAGAATCTATTCTCCCTTCTGGAACATATACTTTGGCTTACATCTTTTATCTTTTGAGGGAACAGTACTAAATCTTATAGAATCTATATGACTATCTGTTTCCTGTCAGCCTTAAACATCATCAGATATAGCCTTCTAATGACACTTATCGTGAATGATTGCCACTTGATTGGGATGTTACATAGCAATCAATAGGTTAAGAATCTATTATTTTTGTTCTGCGAAAGAGACATTGTCTGTTGCTACTTCTAAGTTCTTTCTGGAAACCATAGTTAGCCTGTAAAACACCACATCATACTTTGAATACTATAAAATAATCATGTTTTTCTTTCTTCAGCATGAGTTTTTTTTTCAAGGGCTACTGGTTTAATATTTTGAGCTGAAGTAAAAGGAGGTATCAAGGAACCCTCACAGGGTTCTCTGGTTTAATTATTGCACATCTTACCTTGTACTTTCAAACTGAAACATAACTGCTCCCATCTATAAATTATAACTTCCCAGAATTATCCTTATGGGTCATTATTTAAGGAGCCCAACTGGCAAAGATATAGGATAAGCTATCATTATACAAGTGCACTAGGTAGAAGAGGTTTCCAGTAGCATAAATGAGGTGAGATTTATAGTGCCTAATATTCTGATAGTTGCCTCTGAGTTGTTCAGTTACTTGTAGTTAATGATGCATCCATTTAATTTAAGTATGGCCTTTATATGATGTACTGAGAAAGCCTCTTTTGGTTGCCCAAAATCTAGTTTAGAAAATATTCAATTTGCACTGTTGTGGTTTCCATAGCTCTTGGACGAGTGAACCTCCCTGGTACTACAAGAGGTCCTGTCATACTCCTAGATCTTGAATCAACATCTACAGGGTAAAGCTTTGTTTCTCTGTCACAAATTGCAAGTGAGACTATTGGAGATCGATCATATCCAATGCTGTAAATTTTTTGAGATCCTTCTGAATCTTATTAAAAGATTGTGTCATGTGACTGTCTAAGTTGGGGCCTCATTGTTTGAACCCTTAATTGCCACATTGAGTCCTTTTAATCTTGATCTGGAGTTGAGAATTCAGAATTAATAAAAATTTAGTCACTGCCCGAAAAGATTGTTGTTGAGGAGATTAGTTCATTTATGGCTCCAACTTCAGAGCTATAGTTTTGCATTGACAGTTCTCAGAGAAACAACATAATTATATAGAATGTGAAAAATGAATACAGTACTCATGTTAAATGTCACATCTCAAATCAATGAGAAAAAAATGTAATTAAAAATCATGACCCAAGACTCCAACCAAGGAATCAGGTGGGCTGACTGCAGATGACTCTAGCCAGGGAAGCAAGTAGACTGATTAAAAATCTACACCTTTCCCTAAGTTCCTCCAAATCCAATCCTCAAGTCTTACTCCCACCTCTGTAGCAAGTCACATGTTGGGACCTCCTTATCCTTTCTGCCCTTATCTCCAGCAGATCAATCAGATCTTCTTCTCCAACTTTCCTCCCTACTCATTCTGCTACCATACTCTCAACATCGACAGGCTTTCTTCAGGAACCCACTGGACAAACCTGAAAGAAAAGCAAGTAGGCCAAACTTCAGACCCTCCTGCTCCCTCTTCTAATCCATATCCAATCTCCCAGTTTGATGGCCAAGTCTATAACACATCATCTGTTGTAAACTCACCTTATTCTCTGCTTCTGTTCCCAGGGGACTAAGCAGATCATGGTGGAACATTCTACTTTCCTCTCTCATGTTGACCACCCCCCACAAGCTCATGCCCATTTTTAAGTGTCAGCTCTCAACAGCAAAAAACACGTTTACCTGGAACCCCTAGTGGCCACAAGTATCAAAATCCCAGAAAAAATTCCTACTAGGCAACATACAGCTACCACACTCCTAAGAACCAGAAAGGGCAACAAAAATCAAGGAACAAGATCAGGCATCAGCATCTGGAATTACAATCCTCCCAATCCTAAATGCCTAAATGCCAGAATAAAAACATAATCATTAGCAATCAGGAAAGTATGTATCCACTAAAGCCCAGTAACCTACCAGAGCATGCCCTGTGTAGTGGGAAACCAGAAGCTACCCAGGTAAACTCTGATGATGTCAAGGAACAGGAGCCGGGCAGGGCATGGTCAACTGGAAAGAGCCCCAGAAGAGGAAAGAGCCCGGCCCTGTGGCGTGGTTAGGAAGGACCGCTCAGTTTAGACCTCTGTTGAGTGCTGTTTTTTTTTTTCTTTTTTCCTCTGAATATCTTTTGTACTGTAAATGGCTTTGAAATAATAAATATTACTTGAATATATAAATAAAGCAGCCTGATAAGTATCACAAAATAGCTGAAACATAAGAAAAAGATTTTAAAACAGCCTTTATAAATGTGATAGTAGTCTTTAAACAAGTAATGAATAAATCCCTTAAAGAAATCTATGAAAACAAAACAAACAGTGGAAGGAAATGAAGAAAACAGTTCAAGACCTAAAAGTGGGAATAGAATCAATAAAGAAAACCCAAACTGAGGGAAAACTAGAAATGAAAAATTTAGAAATTCATCCTTCTGTTCTTTCAACCCCAGTGCCCCCAGTCTCATCCACAGCATTGCTGCAGAAACCTGCTACAGTCTCTCTTTCTTCTCTGGTCCTCATCCCTGGTAGGGCAAAAAGTCTTCTTCCAATCTTCTTTCTCACTTCCAACACCAGCAGGAATTCCCAGAAAACGCACCAGCTGAGCAGGGCAGGGAAACTGGTAAGCTAACTGAAGACCTTCACCAATCGCTCCACTCTTCCAAATCCAATCCCTACACCTATCTGTGCAATGGAACACCTGCTGCAGCCTTCCTCCTGCCTCCATTCTTATCTCCTGGGGATCGCATAGACCTTCGTCTCCCATATTTTCCATCCCCCTCTCATTACTTTGTTCCAGCCCCCAACTCTAGCAAACAGCCCCTGATCACCCACAAGCTACTAATGCGATGAAAGGGAGGGAGACAGGTAGACTGACTGCAGATCTTCATCACTCCCTTGATTTCTACAAACCCAATCCCTCAGTCTCACCCTCAGCTCTTGAACAGAACTTCTACTTCTTCCTTCCTGCCCCTGTCTCCTACTGAGCCAAAATATCTTTCCCCTCCTAACCATCCCAACTCATTTTATTATCCTAACCCCCAACTCCAGCAGGCACCAATTGCTGACCTGAAGAAGGAAGGCCACTCCTGCCAGGGAAGGAGGTACACTAACTGCAAATCTTTACCTCTCCTGCCCCTCCAGTCCTAATACTGCTGGTCCCATCCCCAGCTCTGTAGCAGAACACTATAGACTTCCTTTCCCCTCTGAGCCCATCCCTAAAGGATCACAAAGATCACTTCCTCCAAACCTTCCTTTCCCCATCCAAACCCATTATCCCAGCCCCCAACACCAGCAGGCATTCTCTGTAAACATACCACCTGAGCAGGCCAGGGAAAAAAGACCCATTCCCCATTCTCATTCCCAGTGCTATACAGATGTTCTGGGGTGACCTATCTTCACTGTCTATCCACATTTCCAAGTAGATTAAATAAGCAAATCCTGTTTGAACACTCTTTTTGCTTCCCTCAGATGAGCCACTTCAGACTCTTAACCTATTCCCATACCTAAATGTCAGCTTCCTATTATCAAAAACACATTTTAGTGGGACCTATCAATCTATCCCTACAAAAGATGCTAGAACAAAAACTCCAACGTAAGAAGCTTAACTACAACCATGAAAACACAGGGAAATATAATCTCAGACCAGCAAAAGTAAAAGAGAAGCTGTGTGTGCACACACACCACCACCCTATTACTACCATCACCACCAACAACAACAATAAAATAACTGAAATCAACAACCATTGATCATTGATATCTCTCAATATCAGTGGCCTCAATTTCCCAACAAAAAGACACAGACAGAGTGGATACAAAAACATCATGCATCCTTTTTCTGCATCCAGGCTATACACCTCAGCATCACAACTAGACATTACTTCAAGAGAAAGGGTTGGAAAAAGATATTCCAAACAAATGGATCTAAGATGAAAGCCAGTGTAGCCATTGTAATATCCTACAAAACAGACTTCATACTAAAACTAATCAGAAGATAAAAGACAAAAGGAAAATATCCACCAAGATGCCATTTTAAGTCTTAACATTTATGCCCCAAATACAAGGGCACAGGTGTTTGTAAAACAAAAACTACTAAAAGTTAAACCACATATTGACCATCACACACTAATAGTGGGAGACTTTAATACTCCATTCTCAGCAATAGACAGATCATCAAATCAAAACTAAGCAGAGAAATTCCAGAGCTAACAGACATTATAAATCAAATGAACCTAACATATATTTATTAAATATTTCACAAAACACAAAAGAATATACCCTCTTCTTAGCACCTCATGAAACTTTCTCCAAAATTGACCACACACTCAAACACCAAACAAGTCTGAACAGATACAAAAAAAGTTGAAATAACTCCCTACATCCTATCAGACCACTATTGATTGAAAATATCAACATCAGAAACAACAGAAGGCTTACAAACTCGTGGAAACTGAACTTTACTGAATTAAAAATGATTCAAAACATAAAGAAATTAAAGAGTTTCTAGTGTTGCATGAATTCTATTTTGTATCATAATAAAAAGCTGGAGCCAGATATTGGGGAAAAAACAGAGAGATAGGGAATAAACCACAGTTACTTCTCACTCAGCCAACTCCTCAGGCTTGTCTTCCTGGATCCTCTAACTCCAAACCTCTCTGTCCCCAGCCAAAAAGGGAAATTACAGAGAAAGCTATACTTTTCTCCCTCTGCCCAACTATCTTACTTCCTGGTTCAATTTTCCTAAAGCTAGGATTAAAGTTGGGTGTCACTACTGCCTGGCTCTGTTTGGCCTTGAACTCACAGAGATGCAGAGGATTTCTGCCTCATAAGTGATGGGATTAAAGGTGTGGGTCACCACTCCTTAACCTTCATGGCTTGGTTCTGTGAGTGGCTCTGTCCTCTGATACTCCAGATTATTTTTATTAAGTATATAATATATTATCACATTCTAGAACTGAATGAAAATGAATACACATCATAACAAAAATTATGGGACACAATGAAAATAGTTCTAAGAGGTGAGTTCATAGAACTAAGTGTCAACATAAAAACAAGCAGAACTGAAGAGACTCATACAAACAAATTAGCAGCACATCTGAAAAGCTCTAGAACAAAAAGCAAATGCATCTAAGAAGAGTAGACCACAGAAAATAATCAAACTTGGCTAAAATCAGTAAAACAGAAACATAAAGGAAAATGCAAAAAAAGTAATAAAATAGAGGTTTTCTTAAAAAAAAAATAAGATCTACAAAACCTTATCCAAAGTAACTAAAAAGCAAGAAGAGAATAATAAAATTAACAAAATTGAAAATGAAAATGGAACATAACCGCAGACTCTGAGAAAACCCAGAGAATCATAAGGATAATACAAATTGAAAGGGAAAAATCAAAGTACCTCTATTTGCAGATGATATGATAGTAGAAATAAATGACCCTAAAAGTTTCACCAGGGGACTCATATGGCTCATAAACACTTTCAGAAAAGTAACTGAATTCAAAATTAACTCACACGAATCAACAGCTCTCCTAAATATAAATGACAAATGGACTGAGAAAGAAATTAGAGAAACACTTTTCACAATGGCTTCATCTTGAAGTAACTCTAAACAAGAAAGTAAAACAATTGTATAATAAAAGCTTCAAGACTTAGAAAAAAGAATTTTTAAAACAAATCAGAAGACTGAAAGATCTTCCATGCTCATAGATCAATAAAATTAACATAATAAAAATGGGCACCCTACTAAAAACAATCCACAGATTCAATGTAATATTCCAACACAATTCTTCACAAATCTTGAAAGGACAATTTCCAGTTTCATACGGATAAATAGAAAAACCCAAAATAGCTAAAACAATTATGAACAATAAAAGAATGGCTACAGATGCTATCATTCCCAATTTCAAGTTGAACTACAAAGCTCTAATAATAAAAACTGCATGGTATTTTCATAAAAACAGACATATCAATGGAATCAAATTGAAAACATAGTTAAAATCCACTCACCTGTGGACACATGGTTTTGATTTTTAAAAAAGGCAGAAATACATCCTAGGAAAAGGATCACATCTTTGACTAATAGTGCTAGTTGTGTGTCTGCATGTAAAAGAATACAAATACATCATCTTGAACAAAACTCAAGTTCGAATGGATCAAAAACCTCAACATAAAACCAAATATACTGAACCTGGTAGAAGAAAAAATAGGGAATAACCTTAAAGTCATTGGTATAGAAGACAATTTCCTGAACAGAATACCAATAGCACAAAAACTAAGATCAACAATTAATAAATGGAATCTCATGAAACTGAAAAGCATCTATAAGGCAAAGGACATCATCAATAGAGCAAAGCAGCTGTCTACAGAATGGGAAAAGATTTTTGCCAACTCCACATCCAACAAAGGATTAATATCCAAAGTATGTAAAGAACTCAAAAAACTAAATACCAAACAAAAACATCTTAAAATGACGTAAAGTTCTAGACAGAGAATTCTCAATAGAGAAAACAAAAATTCCTGAGAACCATTTAGAGAAATATTCAATATTCTTATCCATCAGGGAATTACAAATCAAAACTACTTAGGATTTTCAAATTACATCCACAAGAGTGACTAAGATTAGTAACGCAAGTGACAGTATATACTGACAAGGATGTAGAATAAGAGCATGCATCCATTGCTGCTGGGAGTGTAAATTTTTAGAGCCACTATGGAAATCAATATGGCAATTCCTCAGAAAGTTGGGAACTAGGAAATAGATAACCCTCAAGATTTAGCTATACCACTGTTAGGTATATATCCAGAAATCACAACATCTTACCACAAAGACACTTGCTCAACAATTTTTATTGCTACTCTATTCATAAGAGCTAGAAACTAGAAATAATCTAGAGGTTCCTCAACATAATAATTGATAAAGAAAATGCTGTACCTTTATACAATGGAGTATTACTCAGCTGTTTTAAAAAACTTACATCATGAAATTTACAGGCAAATAGATGGAACCAGAAAAAAATAATTCTAAGTTGGGAAACCCAGATCAAGAATGATTAATATGGTATATATTCACTTATATACAGATATTAGCCATTAAATAAATGATAACCAAGCTACAACACATGGTTCCTAAGAAATTAGTCATAGAAAAAGGACTATGGGGTCTAATTTAGATCTCCCTAGAAGGAGAAAATAGAATAGATTTTATGGGTGGACTAGGGGCTGTGGGGACAGGAATGGGGGTGAGAATCAGCTGGGTGGTGAGTCTAGGAAGAATGTGAGCAGAGATAGAATTGAGGATCATTTCAGGATGATACTGAAAGCTATTGAAATGAAAACATCCTAAAATATATGAAGGTGATCCTAATGAAATTGCCACTAAGGAGGGAGAAAGAGTCCCAACTGGCCATTTCTTGTCACCAAAGTTTCCAGCACCAGAACTAGATTTCATCCGATTGTATTACTTGTCCCATTGAAATTTCCAAGTAACTCTAACCATTGCCAAGACAATAGGTTGCTCTCTAAAAAGGGATAATAAGGCATTATTACTGAAGACAACACCTACAAAACTCACTGGACATGGATAGAGTGAGTTGGTGCTTGCATAAAACCTCTCTCATGTTCTAGTGTCTTTGATGTGGGAAGGTACTCTGCAGCTACCAAATGAGACAAGTAAACACCAAACCAGCCACAAACCCTTTGATCTACAGTCTGTCTTGCCTGCAAATATGCTAGTGCAATAATTTCTCAAAATTTGTGGGAGACCGATCAATGTCTGGTTTAACTTAAGGTCCATGCCATGAGATGGAACCCATACATAATACTGCTTGAGTCATCAAGAAACTAAGACTAGAAAGCCCAGAAGCATAAAGAAAAACCAAATACTACTACACTACTATTCTAAAATAAAAACATATTGCAATAAAATAACTTCTAAATGACACTCTGATAAACTCACAGAGCAGTGCCTTGCTTAGCCATCATCAGAGACAGACACTTCCTCCTTCAGAAGATGAGAACAAATAGAGAAATCAATAGCCAGATATTATGCAGAGTTGATAGACCTGGGAATCCTTAGTCTTAAATGAGATATATTCATCAGAGACTATCCCTGAGTGTTCAAGGAACTTCATGAAAGGGAAGGTAGAAAGAGAGTAAGAGTCAGAGGGAATGGAAGACATCAAGACAGCATGGCTCTCTAAATCAACATGTCCCATGCACATGTGAACTTACAGAGACTACAGCAGCATGCACAGGTACTGTCGGGGTTCACACAGGTTGGGGTCTTAGATCTAAATGGAGAAGTGGACATGTCCATAACTAACCCAAGAGCTACCTTTAATTGATAAACATTTGCAAATGAAAATTATTTTTCTCCAAGGAAATCTCATTGGGGAAGCAAATTACTCTTAAGGGTAGGCCACATGCCCAGTAGTAGAAAGCCTCTAGCTATTTCAGGAAACTACCCCAGATCACCCTGTTTTCAGGGATAGATATGAGATTGCTGCTATATCTTGGAGTATATGATTAGCATATATACTATGTGATAAAACTCCAAGACAGTCATGAAAATATGAGAGAAAAGAGAATTTAGTAGACCTAACAGCACTCAAAATACCTGTAAGTTCAAAGGTAACACCACCAGTCAGAGACTAACAGCTATAAGTAGCAGACAGAAAAACTCAGTAACAGGCAAGCCCAGAGCCTGACATGAACTCAGCAGGGCTCCAAGCCTGGTAACTGGGGTGATAATGCACATCATCTGCCTGGTTGAGTCAGGTTGACCTGCATGAAGTATGCATGCAATACATTGGCTGGAACTATTAAGATCCACAGCAATTATCTCACAGGTTGTCTAGTTTCTTCCATGGCCAGCAAAATGCCATAAAGAATTTTTAGCACTTTTTTGTAAGCTTTCCCACACTTGGGATTTTCCTACCTTACTTTCCTTCCTTAGTTTCTTTCTTTTCCTCAATTTCACACTTTTCTGCATTTTTATTACTTAATCTCATTTACCCTTTGCATACTTCCAGGTCAGTCTGCCTCTTTATTTATGGATGTGGAGCCACTATCTCAGATTGACCTTTGGTGATCGCTGAGTTACCACAGTCTGAATCAAGACTATTGTGGAGTTACCACAGTCTGGATCAAGGACGACTGTGACAAGGAAGATCCTGCTATATAAAAACTTGTAACAATTTTACTTCTTCCTGTATTTATAAATCCCTATGTGAAATTTAAATAAGTGTTGATTACAAATGTTTTAGTAATGTAGAATGTCATATTGTTTGAATCTACCACAAATGTTTTACAATAATCTTCTATGATTATGTGTATAAATATTCAAACATACCTATATCTATGTATTTTGCTACAGTAATTTATTTGTTTATATTTTTATTGTGTGTGTTTGTGAGACTGTATGTGGGAGATGTGTAAGGATTACAATTGTGCTTCAGCACATGTGTGGAAGGGGGTAATACTTTGTGGGAGTTAGTTCTCTCCTTCCATTATATAGGTCTCAGGGATCAAATGCAGCTTGTGAGGCTTGGTGGAAAGCATGATATGAGTATTACTCCTGTCAATAGTACCAGATATTGCCAAGTTCTTTTCTGATATGTATTACTTAATTACTCTTGCAATGCAGACTGATGTAGTTTCTGTGATTTGCTCCTTATATCTTTACTCTTGCAATGGGCCTGGGTCTGGTACTCAGCACCCACATGGCAGATCACAACCCTTTCAGTTCCAGGGAATCCAAACCTCTGTGGCATTAAGAGTACTTTTCATGCACATACATACAAGAAGGCGAATTATTCATACATTTATTTTATTTTACTATATGATCAGTTGAAGCAGTTTATCCTGAAGTGAGGCTCTTATAATTTTTAATTATTGTTTCTCTGAGTGATATAAATATATAAACATTCATATGAGAATTTTTATTGATAATAGATACTTCATACCGTGTATCCTGTTTTTGGTTTCCTTTCCCTCTACTCCTCTCAGTCCTATCTGAATAAGCCCCCTTTGTTTCTCTTTCTAAAAAAACAAACAGGCTTCAGTGTGATAATAACAATATAATATAAAACAAAAACATAAAAATAAAAGTAGAATAAATAAAATATACGGAAGAAAAGACACAAATATAGATGCAAAGACCCACTGGTTTACACACTCAGAAGTCCCATAAAAACACAACATTGGAAGATATAATATATATGTAAAGGTTTTGTTGGTTCAAAAAATAAAAAAGATAAAATTAAAAAAACAGAAAGGAAAGAGCAAGCAAGGAAAGAATGAGGGAAAGAAGGAATGAAAGGCTCTACAGGACATTATGAGACAAAGAGTCTCAAAAAACACCATTGAGTTCATTTTATGTTGACCATCTACCATTGTGCATGTGGCCTACCATTAAGAGTAACTGGTTATCCCAGCCTTGGAGAAAACTAGATTTACAAGTGGTTATCAGTAGAAAATAATTTTTGTGTTAGTGATGGGGTCATGTTCCACTTCTTTCATCTCTAGGACCTCAAATGGTATAAATGCATGCAGTCCCTCCCCGTACATGCTCAATCTCTGTGAGTTCATATGTGTGTTTGTCCTTTTGTGTTTAGAAGGGAAAGCCTTGTTTCTCTGGTGTCCTCAATCTCCTGAGACTCTTATGTTCTTTCTGCTACTTCTTCTATGAAGTTCTCCTAGCCCCGAAGTGAGACATTTGATGGAGACATTCAATTTAGGACTGAGTGTTCCAAGTTCTCTTACTCTCTGCATAATGTATAGCTGTGGGTCTCTATACCTGTTCCTATCTGTTACAGGAGGAAGCTTCTCTGATGGTGGCTGAGCACTGATATTGATCTATGAGTATAGCAAAGGATCATTAGGAGTCATTTTATTGGTATGTTACTCTAGTAGAATGGTAGGTTTGATTTTATGCTAGGCCCATGGGCTACATAATCTTGGGTTTTTGTTCACCCAAAAAGTACAAGGTATGGATTCCATCTTAAGAAATAACCATCAAATTATTTAGACATGGAGTAAAGCAGGGAATAGATACTCCTCATTTTTACCCTGAAAATCCAGTGATCCTGTTCCAGTTCTGTTCAGTAGAAGATATCAGTGTCTGGCATGGTTTTCTAGATCCTAACTTCATGTAAAGCCTTCAGACTACTGTGCTCATTTAGGAGGTGATAATCCCCTAGAGTTCTGTTCTGACAATTCCATGGCTCAGAACCAGAGAGGAACATTTCTGAAACTGCAGATTTTTTGCCTTCTCTTCCCTAAGATGCTTGTCTTATTTCTATAGCATGTTCTCAATATCCCCCTCTCTTCTGAAGAGGTAACCACAACTACAATTTAGGGATTTGGGCAACTACTGAATCTAGCATCTTACTAGTGAGAGGAGTAATTGATGTGGTACCTAGATTACACATTCAGTGGTCCTTATTAGAGGACCAAACACTGCATCAGCAGATCCCTTTGTATAATATTCAGGTGTAAGAGGGAAAGGATATTTGCCATCTGTATGTAGATACAGAGGTTAGATAGACATCATAGTAACAGTTATTAGAAAAGAGGCTGTAGCCATAGAAGCCAGAACAGAAACTATTTTTTTAATGTTTAAATCAAAATGTATTAGAATTTCCTTGAGCTCACAAGAGCATCTGTCCAGTGGATTTTTCTACATTTTTCTTTAATCTTTTTTGTCTTTATTCATTTTCTTACCAACTACAGGTTCCCCTCTCTTCCTACATTCTGTTCCCCCAGGCTTCCCCTTTGAGACACCCCCATTCCTTTCTCCAAAAGGGTAAGGCTTCCCATGGGGAATCATCGAACCCTGCTGCATTCACGTGAGGCAGAACCAAATCCCTCCCCTCCCATATCAAGGTTGAGCAAGGCATCCCACCAGAGATAATGAGCTCTAAAAAGTCAGCTCATGCACCAGGGATAGATCTTAATCCCACTGCCAGGGGCCCCTCAACAGTCCAAGCCAGTGAACTGTCTCCCTTATGCAGATGTCATAGTCTGGTCCCATGCAGGCTTCACAGCTGTCAATCTAAAGTTCATGAGTTCCAATGAGGTTGGTTCAGTTTTGTCTAAATATTTCCCCATCATAATCTTGACACACACACACACACACACACACACACACACACACACACACACACACCTATGCTCATACAATCCCTCTTCCCTCTCTCTGATGGGACTCCCAGAGGTTAGCCTGCTGCTTGGTTGTGGGTCTCTGCATCAGCTTCCAAGAGTTACTGGATAAAATCTTTATGATGACAGGATTTTCACCAATCTGGTTACCAAGGTATGCTAGTTCAGGATCCCTCTCCATCATTGCTAGTAATCTAAACTGAGGTCATCTTTGTGGATTCTTGGAAAATTCCCTAGCACCAAGTTTTTCCCTAACCTTTCCATCAAGATATCTTTTACATTGCTCTCCCACTACATCCCTCCCCAGACTGACCATCCTGTTCTCTCATGTTCTCTTACCTCATCCCTTCCCCTCTATCAGTATGCTGGAATCTCAGAAAATTTGGAATCAATCTACCTCAAGACACAATGATACCACTCTTGGACATTTACCCAAGGGATGCTCAATCATACCACAATGACACTTGCTCAACTATGTTCATAACAGCATTAATCATGAGAGCCAGAAGCTAGAAACAATCTAGATGCTCCTCAATTGAAGAATGAATAAAGAAATGTGGTACACTTACACAATGGAGTACTACTCAGCTGTGTAAAACAGTTGTATCATAAAATTTGCAGGTAAATGTATGAAACAAGGAAATATCATCCTGATGAGGTAACCCAGACTCAGAATGACAAGCATGTTATGCACTCACTTATAAATAGATATTTGATGTAAATCAAAGGATAACCAGACTACAACGCATAGCTCCAGAAAAGCTAGCTAACAAGGACGACACTAGGAAGGACTCATGAATCACCCTGGGAAGGAGAAATAGATGATATCTCCTACGTAAACTGAAAGTGAATGAGCCAATAGAGGGAGAGCAGATGGAGGGTTAGAACATGAGGAAATAGGACTTTCTTTGATCTTTTAAGTTTGGACTTGAAAGTGATGAACCCAGGCTATGGTTTGAAAAACACTGATAATTACTAGAGAAGTTACAATCTCAGTTTGAAGAACACATTGAGCAATTTCTGCAGTAAACACTAGGGTAAGTTTCAATGTGATGTTATCTAGTAGCACATGGACAGGTCATTTTCTCCTTTCATTACAGAAAGAAAAGACAGAAAATGAAGTATTATGGAACTCATGGATCTTTCCAGTAGAGCCAACATACATCATCATGAAATGACCGCCCCTGTGGTTTTAGACTCAGTAAAATCAATGACAGGCAGACTAAAATTCAAGCTCAGAGACAAATAACTATAGTTCAAAAGACTATACAGGTATAGAAGAGGCATAAATCTTTCAACTGCCCAGAGGAGAAGAGTGTAGAAGAGGAGAAAAATCCAAACACAAAGGATGAAGTAAGACTAAATTAGTCAAATGGCAGCAGACAATGAGAGCAAAGAGGGGGAACTTCAGAGAGTAAGGAAGCCCATAGCACTACGGAGGTTAAATCATATGTAGGCTCTGTTCAGCATCCCAAAGAAAATGATGGAAGAGAAGGACAAAGAATTGTTCTGTCATTCTGAATCACAACTCATGAAGAGCCTTGTTCAACTATGTCCATTGTTGCTCTATTTATAATGTGCATTAATTGGAAACAATCTAGATGTCTGTTGATGGATGAATAAAGAAAATGTGCAACATTTACACAATAGGATGTTACTCAGCTGTTAAAAGTGAAATTTTCAGGTAAATGGATGGAATTAGAGAATAATCAGCATGAGGTAACTCAGACACAAAAAGACAAACATTGTATGAATAAGCTTATTTACTTATGTGTATATTAGATGTTAGAGCTTCATTAAGAACCACCACAGTCTGTGGTTCATAGCTACAGAGACCAAGGAGGAATAATAAATTTCCCTAGAATAAGACATAGAATAGATATGGATGGTTGAGGGTAGGATGGGAGAATAGACCAAGTTCTGTTTTGAGCTTTGAGCAATGTGAGAGATTAAAGTACTATGACACTCATTTCAATATGGATAAAGTTTATTATTTACTTTTATTGTCAGTAAATAAAACACAGATTTTATATGACAATTCAAATAAGATTTTATTTACTGATAACCTATAATACAAATAATGAACTAAATAAACAAAAAAGAAGGCAAACTTGACCATTTTTTTCTGTCACAGGCCACATTTGGCATTATTTTGAGTTCTTTGAAAATTTCTGCAGACAAAAAGATAATTACTCACTGTCTTTGGTGGATTTTCAAGATAGTGTACGATAGAAATTTACTTTTAAATTTTAAAATGAAATGTCTTACCTATGGCTAAATTTGAAGAAAGGTAAAGTGTGCCACTTAATAGAAAGAAAAGTGAAGCTATAATTGCCAGAGCCATGGCACTACCAATCTTTGAGGAGGCATATTAAAACATGTTGGAAAGACAACCCCTCCCCCCATTTGTGCATGATGGATATGTAGTTGAACAAAATAGCAAGGTAAAGAAAACTGCTAGCAAAGATGTTCAGAAGCCCTGAAAAGCTGAATGGATTGCAGGTGGCATTGCTCCAAACTCTTTCCATAGATGCATTCCAAAGTGCAATAATGGCGGTGATTTTCCCAAAGAGCCCAAGAAAGCTAGACATCAGCAGCAGGTGCTGTCTTATTAGAATATGCAATGAAACAATGGAGTCACAATAACTGTATTGGTGATATATTCTGATATTGCTGAAATTGTTGCCATTGTGAAAAACATTGGTTTTCCATATGCCAACAAAAGCCACTGTAGGCTTCAAAATCATAGGATCTTCAGAGTACAATACTGGCCATTGAGGGAGTCCCATGGAAATGCAGCAAAGTAGCCAGGCCACTGTGGTCAAAGCAAAGCTTCCCATTTGGTGACTATAATTTTTCATCAGCACCATGATGACAGCAAATACTTGAGAAATGCAAAGATATACAGGACAGGATAAAGATGGTTATTCAGGACAAGAACCGTACACTCAGATTTAATGTAAGAGGAGAAGTATTAGGCTTGAGAGATTGGGCCTTGGCCTAGAGATCAGCTAACCTACATATGCATGAAAAAAAAAAGGCTGAGAAGGCTCCTGTAGCAATACATCCAGGTAGATAGATAATCTACACACCCTTTACACTATGTGATTTTACATTTGCCATAAACTTCTAGAAATCCTACTGCCTGTCTTTACCAGAGCTAGTATGAGAGGCATGAGATCCTACATCTGATCAGTAGTATGATACTTCTAAGGGCTTCCCATGGTTAATAAGTGGGAAAAGCTTGTTCTAGTGATGTGACAAACATTGCCTACTCATTTTACTGGTATTGGATTTGGATTAACTCAAAACTTTGACCGTTACAAACATCACCATATAAAGGAGCATGCATACATGAAACTGTGTGTTTTTACACTGTGTTGTTATTTCTCTTGAGTAAATACTTAGGCATTCTTCTTGGAGGAGACACAATGTCAAGTTTACAGAGTTTGCATTGTTAAATTTGCAGAACTGTTTCATACCAGTTGCATGAGTTTCACATACTCAGTAGAAAAATCTAGAATTTTTCAGTTTCTGGATAACTTCTTATTGACTGAGTCCAATATAGCAACACATCAATACTTAAAGATAGTAAATGAATGAAAACTAATAAAGTAATACAATATTAACTTATTCCTGTACATGCAATGTAATATATTCTATGCATTATCTTAAAACATCCCATTTCACTGCAATACTTAAAAAATGTCAACTCCTAAAAGAATTTGTGAACATGGAAAATGCTTACACTATGGCAATTGTAAAGTACAAAAAAACATAGTCTTATGGTTGGTTTTAATTATTTACTTGCTCTCTACGACCAGGGTCAATCCCTAAACTCTGAACTCAGCTCTCCCTAGCAGACAGGAGCTAGGGTTTGGTGGTGAGGGGCTCCTCCAAACATACCTAAAAGAGGGAACCTTGCACAGCCGGTCACACCTCCAAATGCATCAGCAGAGAAATACTGAGGACTTCAGAACCGTTCCAGAGGTGAGCAAATCCCGACTCCCGGACCACCACCTTTTGGTGGAGTTGCTCTTCAACACCAGGGTCAATCTCTAGACTCTGATCTCAGCTCTCACTAGCAGACAGGAGGTAGGGTTTGGCTATGAGGGGTTCTTCCAGCCACACCTAAAAGAGGGGACCTTATACGGTTGGGCCCCGCCTCCAGGGCAAACTACTTCATCAGAGAAGGACTGAGGATTTGAACTTCAGACATCTGTCTAGAGCAGAATCAGAGAACAAGCAGACACCTTACTAAGAGGAGACAGGAGACACACAAGTCCTCTTGTCAGAGCTGAATAAGAGCAGCCTAATCGTGAACCACTGAAGCCATGGGTAGATGACAGAGCAAAAATACATATAACAATATAAAGAACAACAAGGCAACACCAGAAGAAACTGGTGGTTCTACAACTACAAGATCTGAACAAAGCCAAATAAACTTTTTGTCACTTAAAAAATAATATAAGAATGACCAGAGAAAGGAGTCTCAATGAGAAGTTGTCTGGATTTGGTTGGTCTGTTGGTCTGCCTATGAGGGAATATCTTGGTGATACTAATTGAAGTAGGAAGACCTCTACAGTGTGGGTAGCACCATTCACTATGAAGGGGATAATGAACTGTATATTTGTGTAGAAATGCATCTGGGTGCTAAAAGTAATGCATTAATTCATTGTTTCCTCTTTTGAAGTATGGATCTCATATGTCTAGCTGCTTCAGGTTCTTGCCACCTTGATTTCTGCATATTCATGGGTCTTAACAATCAACTAATGTGAGGCAAATGAACCCTTTCTTCACTGAGTATCTGTGTTTTGCAGTATTTTATGTCAAAAACAAAAAGAAAAATTAAACACATTGCATAACTCTATTTATTCTTGTCTGTATTTACCTCTCTATATCATAAAATATGTTGAATGGACATTAAATATGATAAATTTGAGTCTTTGGAATCAGGTGGCTCTATCTTTGTTTTAGGCTAAATGTCTATCATAATGTTTCTGTTATTGATATTTTTGGTTTGCTTATATTGGACAGGGTCTTACAATATAACCCAAACTTTTATCCAGTTCCATATGCAGTCCACATATATCTCAGATATACAGCAACCCTTTCTTCAACTCCCAGTGATGAGGTTATATGCATAACAACTATACATAAATTGTATAAGGATTTTCTTTTTATGGTGATGATGCTTGCATTGTTTGTGCATTTCTCTCTCTGTGTGTATGTGTGTGTTAAAGGAAGATTCCCAGAACTATTAGATGATACTGAAATGTTCTACCATGAATCTACACCACTATTAGAATAGCTTTTTCACATGATTCATTTTTCAGGAAGTCTTTACATGTATGTCCTCAAGAAGTAAACTTAAGGCTGGTTTTTGAGATGAGCCAAAGAGAATTCAGGTCCCTGAAGTTAACACTCTATGAAAACATGATAATTTAACAACTAGAAACAAGAATGTAGTGGCATCTCCTCTTTTAGCAGCATTTAGAAGCAATGTGCATTTAGCATTTAATAATCCTTTGTTAACACCATAGAATGCACTTGTAACAAGTTTTCTAAGAAATACTTATCAAATATGGTCTCTCAAAGAGATAGTCTGGATATGTGTAAATACATGCTCTAATTGAGCAAAAGAAAAAGACACAGAGCCATATGCTTGTAGAAGTTCTTAAGGGACATTTTCTCTAAGTCAATCAAATGAGGGACTTAAAGTGTTAGAAATGGGGAGAGTGGCTTATATCTTATACCTGAGGCCAGCTCTGAAATGAAGGCTCAAATTATCAGTGTAGCCTTGGATAGAAGCAAACGGCAGGTGTAGTTGAAGGTGAATAGGGAAGTCATTTAAATCAATCTTTAAAAAACGTTTGTGGCGTAGTTAGGAGTCTTTCTTCGTAATACTTTTACAGTGGCATAAGGCAGAGGATTGTTGAAGTTTGAAGCCAGAATCTCATTATTATAACAAGAGCCTTTCTGCAAAGAGCCACTATTCTGTTTGACCTAATAATCCTAAGCATATCTTTCTCTTTTACTGAATATTAAAGATGAAGCATCATACATATTAAATAAACATTCTACTCCTAAACTATGATTATTAGACATGATGTTGAAAGGTGAACAAGCTTGTCTTGATTCCAAGAGCAGTCTACAAATTTATGGATTTTTGCTGTGGTTGGTTTATCTAATCTAAGAAATTAGTTTATTGAATAGGCCAAAAGTCCTCAAGATAATTCTGGAGTCCAGAATGCACTTGAAGTTGTGCTCCTTTAGCTTCTGCCTACACCAGGATGCTAGGATATATTTATTAGAATAGAACTTAGAAGAAAAGTAATACATGAATGCTAATTCTTGAATTACTTCATGAGATTCCTGTGCTGTCCAGGGTTTGATGAGGTAAAGGAGTACATATTCTTTCCCTAAAAAAGGGCTCCAATCAGAGATGTAACTGAAAACAGTTTCAAAAACTTGCTGCATTTCCCTGGGCCAGTCCTACTTACCACCCTAAATAATTCAAAACTTTTCTCTACATGCTAGCACCCTCAGAGAGTTTGAAATGAAGTTATAAAATTTCTTAAGATAGCAGATGGGACAGCCCTGTGCATGTGAAAGAGAATAGAAGAAGCAAAAATACTCAGAACATAAGAACAAAGAGTATGGTGAGCTCTATGCCAAGACATTTGGAGTTTATAATTATGTCTTTCACAGACAGCACACTGACAGAACAGACCAACAGCTCAAGAGGGCAGAGTGAGACAAGACAAGGTCAAAATTAAAAATTCAAGTATGGCTTCACTAAGTACATTAACTCATTCACACAATATTGGTGTTTGGGTTTTGTAGTTGTTTTAACAGCATGATGTTGTTGAAACACCATAACTTAGGTCTTCTCTACTTGTTATCTTCTAGCTGTGACCACTATGTCTCAGAGACAAGCTAAAGGAGACTATGACTCATCTCATTTACGTCATATTTTATGAGCCACCATGTGGTTGCTGGGAATTGAACTCAGGACCTCTGGAAGAACAATCAGTGCTCTTAACCTCTGAGCCATCTCTCCAGCTTCATTTATGTCATATTTTAAGTTATTTCCATCTACAGACTTTGATTCTTTCATTTTCACGGATGCAAAACAGAATGCGTCAGTGATGGGATTAGGTGGCTGTGGCTACTTATCTAATGGTGGAAAGGAATAAAAAACGAAGTAGGGACAAAGGATGAGGGGAAATCCTCTTGCTCCCTATCCTTCCATCCCCAGTACATACCATCTCCTCAAGTTTCCTGAATGTTCTAAATTGGCACCACCAGGTAGAGAACAAGGATTTACATATGAACCTTTTGTGGAAAAAAAATGCCATAACCAGGCTAAAACACTATAAACAGGAGATTAGCTGCATTGATTATAGTTTATTCCTAATTATAATTCGATGGACAGAAATTCACACACAGGTGGCATTATGGATGAGCCTTAAGAACATTGGGCTGGATAAAATAAGCCAACCAAAGTCTTGTGTACTCAGTGAGAATGGTCCCCATAGCCTCATATGCTTGAATGCTTGGTCCCAAGTTAATGAAACTATTTGAGATACATTAGGAGGTATGGTCTTGATGGAGGGAGTATGGTATTTTTGAAGAAGATATGTTTCTGATGGTAGGCTGTTAGGTATTAAAATTTTATGATAAGCCCAGTCTCTCGTACACACACTCTTTCTGCCTGAAATTTGTGAATCAGATGTGCTCTCAGCTACTGCTCCAGGACCATTCTTGTGAATCAGATGTGCTCTCAGGTACTGCTCCAGGACCATTCTTATCTGCTTCCTGACTTGTTGGTCATTGCTTAACAATCTAAAACTGAAATCAAGCTTCCAGTTAAAAGTTTTCTTTTATAAGACTTACCTTGTTCATAGTGACTCATCACAGTTTTAGAACAGTAACTAAATCAGAACATGGTGTATTTCTGTGAAAGTCCTATTCTCAAGCATATGATAAGTTTAAAGAAGAGCCTGATATAAATAGAATAAAAGTAATATTGCCCTCAGAGAAAGAATCCTTCCAGCTAAGCTCCCAGTTTTAGAAAGAAATTAAGGGAAAGTTTAACCAGAAAAGAAGTCCATCTGCAATTGTGTTCTTATGAAATCTTACTTCAAGGACTGGTCCTAGATCAAGCCCCAACAGATGGTATAAATTGGAAACACCAATCACATTGTTCTGGATTTAGAGTCAAGATTGATAAAGAAAAATGATTATGGAATATCTTACCTTGGTTAAGAAAAGGCACAAAGGCAGATTCTGTGGCAGGAAAGTCCCTACATGATGACCCAGAGGGGCAATTTTGTAAAACTGTGTTAGTAATAGCTGGCATGTATTGGAGAACCTAAGATGCTGGAGATGAAAAGCCATAGGATACCTGCTAAGAAAAGATGCAGACAAGCTAGGAAACCAGCACAAGAGAAATAAACTTTTGCATCCAGAAAAGCTAGAATAGAAGAGTCATCTATACCTTTTGCCACAGGACATGACTAGGAATTATATTGATGGTTTCTTGTCTTTGATTGGTCCAGTATGTCCTCAATATGACGTTTTTTCTGATTTGGAATGGTAATATATATTCTGTGCCACTGTATATTGGAAGTGTGTGGCTTGCCTTTTTGATTGTACATGTAGTTTCAGTTAAGAGATTGCATTGAGTCTCAGGAAAGACTAGACTTTGAGATAGTATGAAGACTGTGAAAGAAGTACAGGGACTTTGGAAGCTGAATGTAATATATTCTGCATTTTAATAATTCTACATATCTTATGGAGACCAGGGAGTGAAATATAATGATGTGAAATAGATTTACACTTCTATGTTCATATGTATAAATGCTTTGTTTCAACATAGTAGAATTGTTTGAAAAAGATTAGAAGTTGTGGTCTTATTGATAGCAATATATCACCATGTTGGGCTTTGAGGTTTTAAAACCCATACCAGGCCAAATCCTCTCTCTTTCCCTCTATCTTTCTCCCTATTCCCCCCTCGCTCTGCCTGAAATTTCTGGCTCAGATGTGAATTCTCAGCTATGGCTTCATTGTTTCCTGCCATGATATAGCAGACTAACTCTCTAAGTGTAGGTAAGTCTCCAATTAAATGCTTGCATTCATAAAAATAAAAAATTTTAAAAAGATTTTAAAATAGAAAAAAGTGGAGAAAAAAATCTCAACTTTCATCAGAAAGTAAAACATTAGTTTGTTTACACATTAGATCATGCTTATTCATAGGCTACCACAGGTTATTATGTTTTATTTTTTATGTGCTTTGCATGTTTTTTATGTATATTCAGTTTCAGGTTTTCTAAAGGACCTAAATTCTTGATGGCAATCATAGACTTGTTTTATAAATCCTAACATTTTATACCTAATGCATGCATTTCAAATATATGAACTCAATAAAACTACATGAATCTAAAAAAAAAAAAAATACACCTGGAAGGGCATTTGATGTTGTTTTCTGTCCAAGTCAAAAAGTAGCCATTTTAATTTTTCTGCTTAATAAAGGCTCTTTCTTTGAAAAAATACTTTAAAATGGTTATTTGCCAATTTAGTGCACTTTATTATCTACTTTTATTTATTTATATTCTTAACAATTTAATACCTAAAAAATTAGACTTGTAAAACTTTTTAAAAATATTAATAAAACTTTATGTGGAATAAAAAATTCCACTTGAATCTCTACTAGGCAACGTAAGCTTTTAAGAGTGCTCCAGTTCTGAATTTTGGGAATAATTACTTAAAATTGAGTCTATAGAATCTAAAACAATGTAAGCTACTAAGCCATTACTCTGTTCTATTCTCTATATATGAATATATAAAATTAAAATTTGCCTTAAGAATTGTGAAGAAGAAATACTTTGTTTCAACTGTGTAAAAATTAGATGCAAAATCCCAGGACTTTAAGACAAGAGTTTTGAGCTTCCAGTTATAATTCACACAGCACAGAATGCAGTCATACTGTGAGGGATATTTGATGATACAGCAGAATAAAAGATTACTTTTTTTTTGCTCCAAAAAAAGAATTGCCTTTACCACAATATCTTCACAAAAATAGAAGAGTAAATAAGATAAAAGTTATCTCAAATATCATTGAATTCCACTAAAGAAGTCCTTGGGAGACCAACCCCACTGAGTCAACAACCATAATTATGTTTGCTTAGGGCCCAGAACAGGGAGAAATAAGAGGTGACATTTGATTACTGCAGAATTTAGAGAGGATAGAAATCTGTGATGGTTTCACAACACAACAGTGAATGTTCAGTCATGGAACTATATACTATATATGGTCAGTGTAAATTTTGATAAGAATGAGTTCTAACCTCATTATTAAGACTATACAATAAAGATGGATGGAAGCTCTACTAACCAGAGATACGGCCGTCAAGTGAACTGATGGTACGTGATGTGACAGGGAAGTCAGCTACGAAGGCCAGTGGAGCAGACAAGGAAACAGCTCCTCTCACTTGTCCTCTGAGGCTCCTTGTTGGCTTCACAGTAAGTTCTGAGCTCTTTGCCTATTATTGGCTACTTTTAGTTCTGAGAATTCTGTTGTGTCATCAAATTCCAAGCCTCACTTGATATCACCTACCTGTTTTCTGTCATTAATATTTGAATCTTGACACTTGATGAAGTGGTGTAGTCTATGATGTCTGTGCTTTCTTTTGTGATGTACTTTTTTTCAACATTTGCAGTAATGGTTTACTAATGAGATTCCCTGTTTATGCTCATTATAAACCTAATTGATTCAGACCTGTCATTAGTTGCTTTCATTTTTCCTTCTTTGAAGAATAGTTTCCTTCCTCTGTCATTGGAAGTGGTAATATTTTTAAAAAATTATTGTCATATACAGATATGTTTTATGTTTGTAACACATGATTTGCTTTTTGAGTGTACACTGGGTTACAGTTAAAATATTGCCTTGAGTGTCAGAAAAGATGGACTTTGAGACTGTTGAGACCATAGATATAGATGTAGGGACTTTTATAGTTAGATGGAATGTATTTTGCTTCATTTTATTATTATAAAGCTTAAGGAGTCCAGGAAGTGGAATGTAGTGATGTGAATGAGAATGACCACCATAGGCACATATGTAAAAATGCTTTGTCCCTAGTTTGTGAAATAACAGACTTGACATTAACACTCCAATAAAACATCTGGTTAATTTATCAGAAATATGTATAAAGTTCCAAGATAATTCTACAGCCAATGAGATTATAGTTGCAATGAAAGGGAGAACCTCCTCAAAAACATTTACAAATTGCAATAAGTAAACAATTGTAGTTCATGGAACAGAGTATCTATAGTACTCTATCTATAAGCAAATTTGTACAACATTGAAATATACTAGAAGAAAGCTGTCCATACTCCTTAGTAAAAAGTAGATATTCAAAACTGGTTCATGTGGGACTGGAGAGATGTCTTAGAGATTATGAGCATTTGTCTCTTTTCTACAGGATGCAATTTTACTTCTAAGCACCCATGTCATATGGCTTACAACTACCTATAACTCCTGCCCTTGGATACCCAACTCTCTCCTCTAGTCTCTGGAGGCATATCCACATACATGGCATATACACCCATAAACACCCATATATACACATAAGTTTAAAAATTTGGAGTTTAGAAAAATATTTTAGTGGTTAATAGCACATACTTCTCTTCCTCAGTATCTGGCTTCAATTTACAACAATCAGGTAACATCTCATAAATACCTGTATCTCCATTTCAAATGGATCCAATTCTTTCCTCTGACCTTCAGGAGCATCTGGAACAAGTGTTGCAGAGACATACAGACTGCCAGGATATCAATACATATAAAACATATTTTTAAATATTTAACAATTAAACTTTGTCCTTTGTCTTTTATGGTTTCTTATTTGTAATAAAAGGAGCAGTGAGGGGGAAAATGATGTGAGGACTGGAGGAAATTATAGAAAAAATAACAATATAATGTTTATCTTTTTTCATGATTTTTGAGACAGTCTCACTATACATATCCCATTCATTTTGATATTGTGTTTTGCAATGCTCACTGAACAGGACTGGGATTTTAGGGATGTGCCACCATGGCCTAAACATTCATGAGTAATATTTTATTTTGAGCTTAATGACAATTGAATTTGTTCTTAAATATATTCTTAATATCAAATATACTATCAAAATATATTGACATATATTTTGGCCATGAATATTGAATACCAGCAAAAAATTTTAAAAGTAACAGACACATGTATTTTCTCCCATATTTACAATACTATATAAGGTCTCCAGTAGTCATTGTGTCCTAGACTGCATGTCTGTAAACAAGGAAACAACTGTACCTATGGATTAGACTCAGTGTCTTTATCAATCTGTAGTGCCAAGACCACTAACAAATTCACTCTTTTAACTAGTTTACCTCAAATTTGAAAGTGGTCATGGGCACTAAGAAGTGCAAAGTCACAAAATTCATGCAGATAAAAAGTGAAATTGGCCTTTTTGTAATTTTTTCTGGAGTTTTGAATAGTTTTCATTAGGCCAAGTGACATGCTTCAACCATATAAATCATTAAGAGTAACATGACTAATGCTATGGCAAGCCACAATGATATTATTTACTAATTCATTATATATTCCATTTAGTTGATATGATATTCATGAGTGTTTGGTCTTCACACATATTTAAACCATATTCATGTCTGGTTTCTGCATAGGTCAAAAGAGTCAAGTCTCCTGAAACGGGAGTTACAACTGGCTGTGAGTCATCTTGTGGGACTTGGAATACAAAATCTAGGTCTTTCACAAGAGAAAATAAGTAACGTATAACAGCTCATCCTTCTTTCCACTGCTGAAAGCAATAATCCTCAATATTCTTTTTTTGAAATCTTACGTCTTTTTTTATTATTATGAATAAAGTCACATTTTCTATCTGTGTATTTCTTTGTCCAAGGTTCCTTCTCCCTACACCCCCTCCCAGTCATACTCTCTTTTCCACAGCTCCCCATTTCCTACCCAGCAAGGGCAGGAGGTCCCAAGGTCACAATGTCCCCATACGGATTAGTTCAGCAACCACTCTTGGCAGATCCAGTTTCTTGCCCCCAACATCAAGACTAAGTCAGGAATACCTCTAGAGGGAGTGGGATCCAAGGTGTCAGTCCAAGGTATATCAGATCCCAAGCTGTTCAGTGGTTGTGGTTTGCAGCTTGGATATGCTTTGATTACTGCTTTTTTGTTTAGAGTCCACTAATGAGTGAGTACATCCCCTGCTTATCTTTCTGGGTTTGTGATACCTCGCTCAGGAGGATATCCTCCAATTCCATCCATTTGCCTGCAAATTATTTTAGGATATCATTTTCTCTTGCTGTTGAGTAGTACTCCATTGTGTAGATTTACCACAGTTTGTTAATCCATTCTTCAGTTGAGGGGCATCTAGGTTGCTTCCAGGATCTTCCTATTACAAATAATGCTGCTATGAACATAGTTGAGCTAATGCCTTTGAAGAATGAATGTGCTTCTTTAGGGTATACACACAGAAATGGTATTTCTGGAATCTTGGGAAATTGATTCCCAGTTATCTGAGAAACCACCATATAGCATTCCAGAGTGGCTGAACAAGCATACACTCACACCAACAATGGAGGAGTATTCCCCATGCTCCACAACCTCCTCAGCACAGGCTGTCATCAGTGTCTTTTATCTTAGTCAATCTGACAGGTGTCAGGTGGTATCTCGAAGTTGTTTTGATATGCATTTCTCTCACGGCTAAAGAAGTTGAGCACTTTTTCAAGGGTCTTTCAGCCATTCATAATTCTTCTGCTGAGAATTCCCTTTTAATTCTGCACGCCATTTTTTGACTGGGTTATTCAAGGTTTGGGGCCCTATTTCTTGAGTTCTTTATATATTTTAGAGATCAGTCCTCTATCACTTGTAGGGTTGGTGAAAATATTTTCCCATTCTGTAGGCTGTTGTTTTGTCCTAGTGACAGTGGCCTTGGCTTTACAGAAGCTTCTCCGTTTTAGGAGGTCCCATTTATTGATTTTTGTTCTTAGTGTCTGTGCCACAGGTGTTATATTTAGGAAGTGGTTGCCTGTGCCAGTTTGTAGAAGGGTGTTTCCCACTTTCTTTTCTATCAAGTTCAGAGTGGCTGGGTTTATGTTGAGGTCTTTGATCCACTTGGATTTGAGTTTTGTGCGGGGTGACAGGCTTGGATCTATTTGCATTTTTCTACACACTACCAAGCAGCTATGCCAACACCATTTGTTAAACATACTATCTTTTTTCCATTGAATAGTTTGGGCCTCTTTGTCGAAGATCACGTATTCATAAGTTTTTGGGTTAATGCCCAGATCCTAAATTTGATTCTATTGATCGACAAGTCTGTTTTTATGCCAGTACCAGGCTGTTTTTATTACTGTAGCTCTATAGTATAACTTGATGTCCTGGATGGTGATGCCTCCTGAGTTTCTTTTTTTGGGCAAAATTGTTTTGGCAATCCTGACTTTCCTGTTATTCCAAATGAAGTTGAGTATTGTTATTTCAAGGTCCATAAAATATTGTGTTGGGATTTTGATGTGCAGTGCATTGAATCTGTAGATTGCTTTTGGAAGAATTGCTAGTTTTACTATGTTGATCCTACCTATCCAGGAACATGAGAGATCTTTCCATTTTCTGATATCCTCCTCAATTTCTTTCTTCATTAATTTAAATTTTTTGTCAAATAAATCTTACTTCTTTGGTTATAGTTACTCCAAGGTATAATGCTATTTGCAGCTATTTTAAAGGGTGATATTTCCCTTATTTCTTTTTCAGCCCTTTTAACTTTAGTGTATAAGAGGTACTGATTTCTTTGAGTTAACCTTGTATCTGGCTACATTGCTGAAGTTGTTTATCAGCTGTAGGAGTTCCCTGGTAGAATTCTGTGGGTCACTTCACAACCATATCATCTGCAAATAGCGATAGTTTCACTTCTTCATTTCCAATTTGTATCCCCTTAATCTCTTTACATTCTCTTATTACTTTAATTAAAACTTTGAGAACTATATTGAATAGATAAAGGGAGAGAGAACATCCTTGTCTAGTTCCTGATTTTAGTAGGATTGCTCTAAGTTTTTCTCCATTAACATTGATGTTGGCTGTTGGCTTCTTGTAAATCACCTTTATTATATTTAGATATTTTTTCTGTATTCCTGCTCCCTCTAGGGATTTTATAATAAAAGAATGTTGGATTTTTGTTAAGGACTTTTTCTGCATCTAAGGATATGATCATGTGTTTTCTTTTCCTTCAGTTTGTTTATATGATGTATGACATTTATGGTTTTTCATATGTTGAACCAACCCTGCATTTTAAGGATGAAGCCTACTTGGTAATGGTAGATGATTTTTTTTTATATATTATTGTATACGGTTTGCTAAAATTTTGTTGATAATTTTAGCATCAATATTCATGGGGGAAATTGGTCTGTAATTCTCCTTCTTTGTGACTTTGAGTGGCTTCAGTATTAGGATAATTGTGGCCCCATAAAAGGAATTAGGCAATATTCCTTCTGTTTCTACTGTGTGAAATAGTTTGAGGAGAAATGGTAGTAATTCTTCTTTAAATGTCTGGTAGAATTCTGCACTGAAACCATCTGGACCTGTCCTGTTTTTACTTTGGAGGCTTTTAATATCAGCTTCAATTTCCTTAGGGTTATAGGTCTGTTTAGGTAATTAATCTGGTCTTCATTTAATTTTGGTAAATGGTAACTGTTCAAAGAGCTGTCCATTTCTTCTAGGTGTTCCATTTTTGTGGAATATAGATTTTCAAAGTATGACCTGATAATTCTCTCGATTTCCTGAGGGTCTATTGTTATATTCCCTTTTCATTTCTGATTTTGTTGATTTGGATTCTTTCTCTCTTTTTTGATTAGTTTGGATAAGGGCTTATCTTTCTTATTGAGTTTCTCAAAGAACCAACTCTTTGATTCATTGATTCTTTGTATTGTTCTTTTTGTTTCAATTGTATTGATTTCAGCTCCAACTTTGATAATTTTCTGCTGTCTACTCCTTCTAGGTGAGTTTGCTTCTAATTGCTCTAAGGCTTTCAGTTTTTCTGTTAGTTCTCTAGTGTGAGGTTTCTCTAGGCTTTTCATATAGGCATCCAGCGCTATGAATTTTCCTCTTAAGACTGCTTTCGTTGTGTCCCACAAGATTGAGTACATTGTGTATTTATTTTCATTAAATTCTAGAAAGACTTTGATTTCTTTCTTAATTTCTTCCTTGACCCAGAGGTGGTTCAGCTGAGTGATGTTTAGTTTCCATGAGTTGGTGGCTTTCTGTGATTTTTGATGTTGTTGAATTCTAACTTTAGGACATGGTGGTCCGATATGATGCAAGAGATTATTTCCAATTTTTTGTATCTATTCATATTTGCTTTATGACCAGTTATGTGGTCAATTTTAGAGAAAGTTCCATGAGGAGCTGAGACATATGTATATTCCTTTGCATTTGGGTGGAAGCTTCTGTGAATATCTATTAAATCCAATTGCATCATAACCTCTGTTAGACTCCTTAATTCTCTGTTGAGTCTCTGTGTAGTTGACCTATCCAGGGGTTTTAAAGTCTCCCACTATTAGGGTGTGAGAACTGATGTGGGATTTGAGCTTTAGTATTGTTTCTTTTACATTGGCAGGTGCCCTTAAATTAGGGGCATAAATATTCAGGATTGAAATCTCTTCTTGATCAATTGTTCCTGCAACGAATAAGTAATGTCCACCTTGGTCCCTTTTAATTGCTTTTAGCTTAAAGTCTACCTTGTTAGATATTAGGATGTCAACCTCAGCTTGTTTCTTATGGCCATTTGCTTGGAAAATCTTTTCCCAGCCCTTTACTCAGAGCCTGTGTTTGTCTTTTTGGTTGAAGTTTGTTTCTTGTATGCAAATATATATAGGATGACTTCTGTTTTTGTATCCATTTTGTTAGTGTGTGCCTTTTTATAGGTGAGTTGAGTCCATTGTTATTAAAGGATATTAGTGACCATTGATTGATATTTCCTGCTATTTTTGGTAGTAGCTTCTAGACATTTTCTTTCTCTGAACTTTTCTTCTGTGGGATTATTGATTGTTTGTGGTTTCATGGGTATATCTGGGATCCTTAGGTTGGAGTTTTACCTCTAATGCTTTCTGGTGGGCCAGATTGGTAGATAGATATTGTTTCAGTCTGCCTTTGTCATGAAATATCTTGTTTACTCCATCTATGGTGATTGATAATTTTGCTGGGTATAGTAGTCTAGATTAGCAATTATGTTCTTTTAGTGTCTGTATAATTTCTGACCAAGCTCTTCTTGCTTCATCATTTCCATTGAATAGTCAGGTGTTATTCTGATGGGTCAGCCTTTATAAATACATTTGCCATTTTCTTTTGGAGCTCTTAAATTTTTTCTTTGTTCTGTATATTGTTTGACTTGATTATTATGCGATGAGAAGAATTTTTTTGGAGATCATATCTAATTGGTGTTCTGTAACCTCTTGTATCTTTATAGGTAATTCCTTCTTTAAGTTAGAAACGTTTTCTTCTATGATTTTATTGAATACATTATCTGTGCCTTTGAGCTGGTATTCTTCTCCTTCTTCTATTCCTATTATTCTCAGGTTAAATCTTTTCATGGTGTCCCAGATTTCCTTAACATTTTGTGTAATGGCTTTTTTGGTTTTAATGTTTTCTTTGACTGATGTATCTGTTTCTGCTGAGTCTTCCACTCCCGAGATTCTCTCTTCCATCTGTTGGATTCTTTTGGTTATGCTTGTATCTGTGGTTCTAGCTCATTTCTTCAGATTTTCTATTTCCACCTTTGTCTCATTTTGTGCCTTTTTTATTGCTTCTATTTCAGTTTTTATTTCCTGAAATGTTTCTTTCATGTTTTGGTTTTCCTTTTCTTGGTTTTCTATCAAGGATCTGTTCATCTCTTCCAATATTTGTTTGTATTTTCTACTATTTCTTTAAGGGAATTTTTTATATCCTCTTTTAATGCTTCAATAATCTTTATAAGGGCATTTTTGGTGTTGTTTCCTTCTGTTTCCTCTTCATTGCTCTGTTCATATCTTGTAGTTGTAGAATCACCAGTTTCTTCTGGTGTTGCTTTGTTGTTCTTTACATTGTTTTATGTTTTTTTGCACTTCTGTCTGCCCATGGCTTCAGTGGTTCACGATTAGGCAGCTCTTAGTCAGGAGCTGTGGCAAGAGGACATGTGTGTCTCCTGTCTCCTTTGAGCAAGGGTCTGGTCGATCTCTAACTCTGCTCTGGGCAGGTGTCTAAATTTCAAATCCTCAGTCTTTCTCTGATGGTGCAGTTCACCCTGGAGGCGGGGTCCAATCGTGCAAGATCACCTCTTTTAGTTGTGGCTGGAAGAGTCCCTCACCACCAAACCTTAGCTCCTGTCTGCTAGGGGGAGCTGAGATTAGAGTCTGTGGATTGACCATGGCCACTGAGAGCAACTTCCTGGAAGTGTAATGGTCCAGGAGCCGGAATGTGCTCACCTCTGGGCCAGGTCTGAATTTCAAGGTCCTAGGTCCTTGTCTGCTCATGCAGTTGGAGGTGGGGCTGTGCAAGATGCCCTCTTTTACATGTGGCTGGAGGAGACACTCACTGCCAAACCCTACCTCCTGTCTGCTAGAGAGAGCTGACATCAGAGAGTCTAGGGATTGACCCTGGGCCTGGAGAGGAACTCCCCAAAAGTTTTGGGTTTTTTTTCTATTTTTTATTATAAATAAAGTCACTTTTTTCTATCCCTGTATATCTTATTCAGGGTCCCTTTGCCCTCCCACCTCCTCCAGTCAGTCTCTCTTCTCCACATCTCTCTACTGCCTTGGCAGCAAAGGCAGGAGGTCCCAAGGACCCATTATTGCTTCAGTTCTGCATTTACTCCTGGCAGATTCAGTTTCCTCACCCCCACATCAAGACTGAGTCAGGTGTTCCTCTACAGGGAGTGGCATCCAAGGTGCCAGTCCAAGATGTTTCAGATCCCAAGTGGTATTGCTGGATCCTTGGAGAGATTGATTCCCAGTTTTCGGAGAAACCACCATACTGCATTCCAGAGTGGCTGGACAAGATTATACTCCCACCAACAATGGAGGAGTGTTCCCCTTGCTCCACAACCTCTCCATCATAGGCTGTCATCTGTGTCTTTTATCTTAGCCAATCTGACAGGTGTCAGATGGTATCTCAAAGTTGTTTTGATTTGCATTCCTTTGATGGCTAAAGAAGTTGAGAACTTTTTCAAGTTCCTTTGAGCCATTATTAATTCTGCTGAGAATTCCCTTTTTAGTTCTGAACCCATTTTTTGATTGGATTATTCAAGGTTTTGGGCTCTAGATTCTTGAGTTCTTTATATATCTTAGAGGTCAGTCCTCTATCACTTCTAGGGTTAGTGAAAATCTTTTCCCATTCTGTAGGCTGTCATTTTGTCCTAGTCACAGTGGCCTTGGCCGTACTGAAGCTTCTCAGTTTTAGGAGGTCCCAGTTATTGTTTATCTTAGTGTCTGTGCCACTGGTGTTATATTAAGGAAGTGGTCACCTGTGCCAGTTTGTAGAAGTGTATTTCCCACTTTCTTTTCTATCAAGTTCAAAGTGGCTGGGTTTAAGTTGAAGTCTTTGATCCACTTGGATTTGAGTTTTGTGCAGGGTGACAGGCTCGGATCTATTTGCATATTTCTACACACTTTCATCCAGCTATGCCAACACCATTTGTTAAATATACTGTCTTTTTTCCATTGAATGTTTTGGGCCTCTTTGTAAAAGATCAGGTGTTCATAGGTTTTTGGGTTAATGTCTGGATCCTCAATTCTATTCCATTGGTCCACAAGTCTGTTTTTATGCCAGTACCAGGTTGTTTTTATTATTGTAGCTCTATAGTATAACTTGAAGTCAGGGATGGTGATACCTCCTGAGGTTCTTTTGTTGAGTAAAATTGTCTTGGCAATCCTGGCTTTCCTGTTATTCCAAATGAAATTGAGTATTGTTCTTTCAAGGTCCAAAAATATTTGTGTTGGGATTTTGATGGTCAGTGCATTGAATCTGTAGATTGCTTTTGGTAGAATTGCCATTTTTACTATGTTGATCCTACCTATCCAGGAACATGGGAGAGCTTTCCATTTTCTGATATCCTCTTCAATTTCTTTCTTCGGTGATTTAAAATTTTTGTCAAATAGGTCTGTTACTTCTTTGGTTATAGTTACTCCAGGGTATTTAATACTATTTGCAGCTATTATGAAGGGTAATGTTTCCCTTATTTCTTTTTCAGCTCTTCTATCTTTAGTGTATAGAAGGGCTACTGATTTCTTTGAGTTAATCTTGTATCCTGCTACACTGCTGAAGTTGTTTATCAGCTGTAGAAGTTCCCTGAAAGAATTCTGTGGGTCTCTTATGTATACAATTATATCATCTGCAAATAGAGATAGTTTCACTTCTTTTCCAGTTTGTATCCCCTTAATTTCTTTTAGTTTAAGACATTTTTTTTTAATATTATACTGCCTATTCTCATCCCCACCTCTGTGGAAGAACATCTCCTGAAGCTCCATCTTCCACCCCAATCCACATCTCCTATGGTTCAAACGTACCTTCCCCTCCTAACCACATTCCACATTCATTGTTTTATAGAAGACCCCAACTACAGTAAACATCCTTAACTAACTTACAGGCCACTCCTACCAAAGATATCAGTAGGCTGACTGTACACCTTTCCCTCTCCACAACTTTCTTCCACAACTACAATGCTATACCAGGCTTTCTGGGGTAACTTAACCTCACTAGCTACCCCTATTAAATGAGACAAAGTAAACAGATTATGGTTGAACACTCTCCTCTCTTTCTTGTGAACCCCTTCAGACAGATACCTAGTATTACCTAGCATGACTGCATTTCTAAGCATCAACTCAAGCTTTTTTTTTTCTTTTTGTCTAAAGTCCACTAATGAGTGAGAACATCCCCTGCTTATCTTTCTGGGCTTGTGATACCTTGCTCAGGAGGATATTCTCCAACTCCATCCATTTCCCTATAAACTGTAGAATTTTTTTTTCTACTGAGAAGTACTCCATTGTGTAGATGCCATACCGTTTGTTAATCCATTCTTCAGTTGAGGGGCATCTAGGTTGTTTCCAGGTTCTTCGTATTATGAACAATGCTGCTATGAACATGGCCCAGAAACATATTTTATTTGGAATCCCTAGTGGCCACAAATAGCAAGCTCATAGAAAATTTCCTACTGGAAACCATTCAGTCATCATACTCTTTAAAAAGTCCAGAAGAAACAGAAACCAAGGAATAAATTGTCTGCCTAACAAAAACAAAAATTAGAAATCAGCACCTAGACATATAATTATTCTAATCTCATATGTCAAGATGCCAGTGTAAACACCCAGCCAATAATAGCCAGTGTGATATGGCCCCACTAGAGCCCAGTAACCCTATTATATCCCTGAATATTCCAACCTAGCTGAAACACAAACAAAAGACCTTAAAGCAGCCTGAGTGAAGATGATAGATGTCCTCTAAGAAGAAATGAATAAATTCCTTAAATAAATCCAGAAAAACACAAATAAACAATTGGAAGAAATTAAGAAATCCATTAAAAATAAACAGTTAAAATAAATAAATAAAACTGTTTAAGACATGAAGAAAAATCAATAAAGAAAGCCCAAACTATCTTTATTTATGGATTCCTGAAATAATAAAAAAAAAGATTTCTGAAAGTTAAATAATTGGGAACTTGAATAGGAACTACACAGGTGAGACTCACTGTCAGAATATAAGAGATAAAAGAAAAAATAGGCATTGAAAATATGAGAGGAGAAACAGATATGTTGATCAAAGAAAGTATTAAACCTATAAAACTTCTGACACAAAACATCCAGGAAATCTTAGATACTATGAAAATGTCAAATCTAAGAATTATAGGACTAGTTCAAAGAGAAGAAACTAGTCAAAATCCTAGAAAACATTTCAACAAATAGAAATGTAGAAGAGTTTTTTTCTAATACAAAGAAGGAGATGCTTATAATGGTACAAGAAGTATAACACTAAATAGACTAAACCAGAAAAGAACTAACCTTCAACACATAATAATTAAAATTTTAAACATACAGAATAAAGTAAGAATACTAAAAGCTGAATAGAAAAACCAAGTAATATAAAAATTAACAGTTTTCAATCTGAATAGAAAAACCAAGTAATATAAAAATTAGCAGTTCTCAATCTGTGGGTTATGACTCCTTTGAGGTTCAAACAGTCCTCCACAGGGGATTACTAAGACCATAGGAAAACTATTTACATAATGATTCTTAACACTAGCAAATTCGTGATTATGAAGTAGCAACAGCAATAATTTTATGGTTGGAGTCACTACAATATGAAGAACTGTATTAAAGTTTCATGGCATTAGGAAGGTTGAGAACTACTGATATAAATGCAGACCTATTAAAATTACACTTGACTTCTCAATGGAGACTCTAAAACCCAGAATGGCACTGATAGATTTGCTGTAGACTCTAGAAGACCACAGATGCCAGGGTATTCTACTATACCCAGTAAATCTTTTGATCACAATAGATGAAGAAAATAAGATATTCCAAAATAAAGCAGAATTTATACAATATCTATGTACAAATCCAGTCCTACAGAAAATGCTAAAAATAAAACTTCAACCTAAAGAGGTTAACTCACCCATGAAAACACAGAGAATAAAGAATCTCACACTCAAAAATCAAATAAAGAGAAATAGTCTTTCTGTACACCTCTGTCTCTATGTCTTTCTCACACCATCACCTATAACAACAGGATAACTGGAATCAACAAACATTGGTCATTGACATCTCTCAATATCAATGGCCTCAATTACCCAATAAAAAGACACAGATATACAATGAGGTTTCTGGCCTGTCAGGCCAGAGGTCCAGAGGTTTGAACCTTCTCTTACCTCCAAATAATCACGCAATTGTTTATATTAATTTCATTCTGCTTGGCCTATGGCTCAGGCATATTGCTGGCTAGCTCCTGCATTTTATTTCAACCCATTTCCTTTTATCTGTCTTGCCCATGGCTTACCTGTACTTTTACATGTTGATTCTTGGGTGGCTGGATGGTGTCTCTCTTGACTTTACCCTCCTTTCCCTACCTATGCTCTAATTTCTTGCCTACTTCTAAGGTGGTCATAGGCCAAGACAGTTCCTCTATTTTCCAATGACATTCACAGCATACAGAAAGAAATCCCATATCACACAGACTAATAGAATTGATGCAAAAGCAGAATACATCCTTCTGATGCAGCAACACCCCTCAATATTATCTTAAAGTAAATATTAGAAAAAAGATATTCCAAGCAAATGGACCTACAAAGCATGCTGGTGTAGGTATTTTTAATATCAAACAAAAGAGACTTCAAACCAAAACTAGTCAACAAATATAGGGAAGAACAATCCATATTCATCAAGGGAAAAATCAACCAAGATGACATTTCAATTCTTTACATCTATGCACCAAACACTTAAATCGCATATTGACTTTCACACACTGACATCAATGCTCCAGTTGTCCAGACAAAAGCTAAACAGAGAAATGGAACTAACAGACATTATTAACCAAACACAAAAGAATATGCCTTCTTCTTGGCACTATATGCAACTTTCTCCAAAACTGACCACTCTCAGACAAATAGCAAGTCTCAAAGATACAAGAAAATCAAAATATTACCTTGAACCCTATCTAACCACCACAGATTAAAACTGGACATGATCCAGATCAGTGAATAGCTGCAATAATTTTCTAGTAAAGCTGACTAGACAAAAGGTTATACTATGTGATACACTGCTCCCAATGCCACCAGGACAAATGAAAAGGTGTTGGAGAGACAAGAAAGGTGAAGCAAAGAGAGGGGTTTTTGGTTTGTTTTGTTCTCGTTTTGTTTGTTTTGTTTCGATTTTTTTAAACATAATTATTGATTCTTTGAAAATTTCACACCATGCACCCCAATCCTGCTCACCTCCAACTACTTCCATATTTACCCCTTACCTCTCAGCATGCCCCCTAATTAATTAAAAGCTAAATAACCAAATACCTCCACGTTACTCTTCCATAGGTAAACTTTTTCTGTCCTGCCTTAAAGCTCCCAAAAAAAACCGACAGAGATTTAATATTAATTACAAGTGCCAGGCAAATAGCTTAGGCTTCTTACTAAACTAGCCTGCTGAGAGCTGCTGGAAGCTATGGCTTTACCAGAGGATGTGAAAGTAACACAGCAAATGAAAACTAGTGTTTAACAGATCCATCTACCAGATAAATCACCAGAGAGTCCTGATGGGAAGCCCTGTGGTGGAATTGGTTTTTGTACGTAATTTTTTAAATAAAGTGTTGTTTTGACCTGTGGTGAGCACCTTAGCAATAGGCAAAAAATCAGAGTACAGACAGATAAAAGGAGGGCAGGGTTAAGTCAGTCTCAATCCAGCCATCAAAAGAACAACACATAAAAATACAGATACAGGCCTTAGGCCACAGCCAAGTGGCCAAATAGATTAATAAAATAAATTAAAATAAAATAAAAAACTAACTAACAATATGCCTAAAACATAGGCCAAACAACATGAAATTAATATAAACATCTAATTCATTTCTTTAAAAAATAAAAGCCACCACAAACAAAATCAAACCTCTGGCCCAAATGGGTCCAAAAATCATTTACAACAGAGTCCCACTTGGCAGAGCCATTTGGTTACAGACTGTTAATGACCAGTTGTTTCTGTCTGTAATTTTTCTCATGTCACTTATTTTACCTAAAAAGAACAGCTGTAGGGATCCTTTCATGGATCATTGGTAGTGTGTTTTACATCTTTTGGGCACATATATAGTGGTGGATGGTCAGAAAGATGATTTCTGCTTGATTGCATAATTCTGATGAATTGAAATAATGGTGGAATATTTTTATTAATTGACACAGGTAAGTAACAACATTCACAGTCACAAAGACAAATAATTTTAGACGTCAGACAGACTAATTGCCTCTGCAAAAACTATGCAAAGACATGTTCCCAGATGTTTATTGCTAAATCAAGGTCAGACTTGAAGCAATCTTGGTATAGATAACCCCTAGTAATAGTTGGCTTTCTATGCATACTCCCAGCTTCAGTTTATATTACAGGCTCAAAGTTTAGCCAACTAGCTGTTATTGTTAAGTCCTGAATTTTAATGCCACTTTCTGTCTGTAAAAGAAATACATGAATGGCCAGGGTTACTCACTGGCCAGTCCCTGTGACCTTTCAGTCCATTGCACCATAAATATTCACTCTCTCTTTGTGTCTTCAGGCTAAAATCCTATCGCCTACAGATGGCTGTTTCATTTGAAAAAATGTTTGTCTTCTTGTTAAAATGTCTGTTTATTCTGTAGGTATAGATAAAAATGTGGCCACAGAATGTTTGATTTTTGACTGATTTTGAATTTTTTTTTTAAAAAAAAAAAACTTTATTTATTTATTTGCCTTGGTGTTTGCCTGGAACTGGAACTACAAACAGTTGTTAGCTGCCATGTGGGTGCTGGGAATCGAACCCGGGTCCTCTGGAAGAGCAGATGGTGCTCTTAACCGCTGAGCCATCTCTCCAGCCCCTGGTTTTGAATTTTTGAGTTTGCTTATCCTGCATGTTTTCCTGCAGCTCAACTGTTTTGTCTCTTGTGTCTTCATTTCCCAGCTTTCATCTAACCCTAAAAATCTTCCCCCTTAGCAGTTTGAAATAAATCTTTCTCCTGTTCACTCATGAAATAGTTATCTTTGTTTCTTCATTGTGATTATTTTATTTCATGATACACTATAAAAGGATTTATATAATTAATCGTATATATATATTGTATTGATGATTAAAAACTTTTGTTTCCACACTAAAAGAATATCAATTCAAATTTGCTATTTTTAGACTAGTCGTAACAAAAATAAAACATAAAATTCTTCACCTGTAAGGACAACTAACCTAAATTATAAACTGTAGATAGTAAGCTTACTTAAATTGTAAAATATTAATCATTGGTAATACAGGTTCTTGGCTGGTCATCCAGCTACTAGTTTAAACTAGATATGATTGCAGATAACTATTACTTAAATTAAAAGCTATTAAAGATAATTATAAGTATACAAATTAATGCTTGATAATATAATGATCAAATTCTCTAATGCATTTGAAACAATATTTATAAACATGCTAAGTATGCTAAGTAATGTAAACAATTCCTTGCTTTTAACCCTCTGGCATTTAGAATGTTTACCATTGCTGCCAGGACTTTGTTCAAAATACAATTTTGGAGCACATAGATTATATTTCTAATTACTAGGTCTAATGGTAATTTGCCTTGGTAACAGATTCCAAGTAAAGAATAGTTTGCCAAATAGGTTTCAAAATAAAATATTACTATTCCTTTGCTTAAAGGAACTCGCTCTACAGTGGCTGCCCCCAGTAGCCAACCACCTATGTCTCTTGATGAATTAAATAGAAAGAAGATATTTTAGGATGTAAAGTTTTTATAAGGTACAAAAAGATTAATGTTAAAATGATTTGATATGTATAGAAGAAATATAAGTTATAAAGGTCTGACGGTGAAAGGGCTTAAGTAATGATAAAAGAAAGATCAACAAAATTTGGTGGGCAAGAGAAGTTGGTCTCACTTCAGATTGCAAGCCTCTTCCCACTATACACTTAAGCAGTTACATGACATATACAGCAGCAAAGTTAGATTAGCTTAACAAACTTATATTGATGAGCAAAGAATGGAGTGGAAAGATGATAAAAGAAGGAGATGTCAGGACGTCCTGTTCTTTAGAAAGTTAGCATATGCAAAGTCACTGTGGTATCTTCTGACCTAAAAACAACAAAATGCCAGGATTAGACATATAAACAAATTCTATAAAGATATAAAATATAAGCATTGTAATATGACAGAATTTGGATAATAACTACAGCAGATTTGCCCTGAGAATTTTTCCTGGGCACTTTGACCTTTAAGAGTTACTAATATGTTGCTTGGAACATAGCAATATGCCTGGGCTGGCTTCAAGATTTTGTTTTGGTTTTTGGTCCTTGTAGCCACAAAATGTACAAGCCTGAGAACAGGCTGTCATATTCCTCTAGATTCTTAAAAGTTGGGTTGCTGGTTAAGGAATAATAATAATAGATAACTCTGTTCATTAATGATGTCAAAACTTGAGAAAAATGATTGGAAATGATTTCTACTGTAGTTTATTAATGCTGACGAAAAGATGAGCAAGATTCAAGGCATATAAAAGAATGAAAACTGTTTCAAAGTTCTTTCCCTAACTATTCTGCTGTTATAGTGAAACTCCAAAGTTTCATAATTTTGCTCTAACAAAATACCATTTGTCTCTATAAAATTGTTCTCATAGGCTTTAAGAGATCTAAAACCACCAATACCCACATGACAAGACTGACTTGAAAAAAGAACTATCAATCTAAGATTTGTTTCCACGGCTGCCTATTTCTTTGATGGGACACCTCTTCTCTGTCTTTCTGTCTCTGTCTCTGTCTCTGTCTCTCTGTCTCTCTCTGTCTCTCTGTCTCTCTGTCTCTGTCTCTCTCTCTCTCTCTCTCTCTCTCTCTCTCTCTCTCTCTCTCTCTCTCCTGGAATTCTCTTTCTCATCTGACAAAACCATGCACTTTAAAAATTCCTTAACTTTAAATGCTCATTAATATACATTTTCTGCTCACTTCCCAGTCCCTTCATATCTATCCCTCACCCTTGCAGCATGCCTCCAGTTAATTAAAAGCAAATCAATCAAAAATACCCATCTTAAGATTATTTTTTGAATTGGACTTTTTGTATAATTTTTATCTTCTTTTAACTCAAAAAGTTTTTCTCATTCCCATCACTGCTCCCCCTCCCTCCCCGCTTCTCAGTCCTCCCTCAGCCACCCTCATCACCCTATTTTCCCATCCATTCCCCACTGAAGGCAAGGTGTCCCAAGGTGAGACAGTACAGTTTGGCATATCCAGGTGAAGTAGATTCTAGTCCCTCTCCCCAGTATCAAGGCCAAGTAAGGTGTTCCTCTGTAGGGAATGGGCTGTTAGATGTCAGTTCATGTACTAGGAATAAACTGTGTTCCTACTGCAAAAGGCTCCACCAACTGCCCACACCATTCAACTATCACATACATTCTAAGGGTTTAGTTCCTTTTCATAAGGTTCCTCAGTGCTTATTTCAGAGTCAGTGAGCACCCAATAGCTTGGGTCAGTCATCTCTGTGGGTCTCCTCCTCATTATCCTGATCCCTTTGTTCGTATACTTAACTCTCTCCTCTCTCTCTTTAGCTGGACAAGAAGCTCTACCTAGTGTTTAGCTATAGATCTCTGCTTCTGCCTCCATCAGTTGCTGGATGAAAGTTCTGTAATGACAATTAGGGTGGTCATTAATTTGATTATAGAAGTCCTGTTTAGGCATCCTCTCCATTATTGCTTGGAGTCCTAGCCAGGGACATCTTGTGGGTTCTTGGGTGCTTTCCTAGCACCAGATTTCTCTCTAACCCCACAATGGCTCCCTCTGTCAAGATAGCTATTTCTTTGTTCTTCCTCTCTGTTGCTCCTCCCACTTAACCATCTCCTTCTCTTAAAATTTCTTCCCACTTCCCTATGATAATTCCCTTGTATAGTCTCAATTTCCTCAGGAGATCTTTCCTATTTCCCCTTCCCAGGGAGATTCATGGATGTCACTCTTAAGTTCCTCCTGCTACCAAGCTGTTCAGGGATTCTGGTTTGCATCCTGGATACTCTTTGCTTTATGTCTAAAATCCATTTATGAGTGAGCACATACCATGTCTGTCTTTCTGGGCCTATGTTACCTCACTAAGGATGATACTCTCCAGATCCATGCATTTTCCTACAATTTCAGGATGCCTTTTTAATTTTACTGCTGAGTAGTATTGCACTGTGTAAATGTACTACAATTTTTTTAATCCATTATTCAGTTGAGGCACATATAGGTTGTTTCTAGGTTCTGGCTATTATGAATAATGCTAGCATGAACATAGTTGAGCTAATGCCCTTGGAGTTATTATGTGCTACCTTGGGATATATGCCCAATAGTGAAATTGCTGGATCTTTGGATAGATTGATTCCCAGTTTTCTGAGGATCTTCCATACTGTTTTCCAAAGTGACTGTACAAGCTTACACTTCCACCAACAATGGAGGAGGGCTCCTCTTGCTCCACATCCCCTCCAGCATAGGCTGTCATCTGTGTATCTCCAAGTTGTTTTGCTTTGCATTTCTCTAATGGCTAAGGTTATTGAGCAATTCTTTAAGTGTCTTTCTGCCATTTGAAATTCTTCTGTTGAGAATCCTCTATTTAGTTGTGAACCTCACATTTCAATTAAATGATAGGTTTTTTGACCTATCATTTTTTGAGTTTTCTATATATTTTAGAGATCAGTCCTCTGTCAGATGTAGAGTTTGTGAAGATCTTTTCCTATTCTATAGGCTGTCATTTTGTCTTATTAACCATATCCTTTGCCCTATGGAAGCTTCTCAGTTTCACGAGGTCCCATTTATCAATTGTTGTTTTTAGTGTCTGTGCCAGTAGTGTTATATTTAGGAAAGAGTCACCTGTCAATGCCTTCAAGAATATTTCCCACTTTCTTTTCTTTTTTTTCCAAAAAATCGATAAAATTTATTAACATAACCATAAAAACTCATAAGATCTATAAATGGTAAAAAGGTTATTATTACATAACATCAAGAACTTAATAACAGAAATAAAACATTATGCCACAAAATACCAATATACATTGAAACTACTTATAAATGCAAATTGTAAACATGTACTTTGTAGTCAGAAATTTCTGTTCTGCCAACAACTTCTAAATACCTACCAGCCACTTCAAAATAATTGACTTGGAGGCTTAATACTATAGTACATGATGGGCCAGTGGTTCAAGCATATTACTAATTAGTTTTTACACTTAAATTAACCTGTAATTCTTATCTATGTTTAGTCATCTGGCTTGGTAGCTTTTTTAGTCCAGTATTCTCATATTGCTTCCTTTGCACCTGACTAGTGACTAAATATTTGCCTTTCTCTTCCTGGAATTCTCCTAGTCTTCTCAAACTATCTATACTTTCTGCCTGGCTACTGGCCAATCAGTACTTTATTTAACCAATATCACTGAAACTACAGTATACAAGAGCATTATCCCAAAGCAGTACTTAGACAGAAAATCTGTTATCTCTCTCTTTTAAAGAAGAAGGACTGAATTTAACACACACACACACATACACTCTAACACATATACACACATGCATGTGTACTCCCTGACACATGTTACATTCACGTAGGTCTCCCATACACAGACACTTAAAGACACACATTAATTCACATACATTTTCTTTTTTGTTTGCTTGATGTTGGTTTTTTTTTTGATTTTTTGTTAATTTTTGAATAAAATCTCATTTTTTTATCCATGTATCCTCTTGTTTAAATTCCCTTCCCCATCCTTCCTCTCCCAGTCACTCTCTTCTCCTCATCTTCTTTCCTCCTCCCAAGCATGGGAAAGAGTTCCCAAGGTCTCAAGGTAGTTTAGTTCAGCATCCACTGCAGGCAAGAACAATTTCTTCATCCTAATATCCACTTGGTGAGGTGTTCCTCTGTAGGGAATGGGCTCCAAGGTGCCAGTCCAAACTACTTCATGTCCCAAGCCGTTCAGTGGTTGTGGTTTGCAGTTTGGGTGTGCTTTGATTTTTATTTAGATTCCACTAATGTGTGAGTACAACCCTGCTTACATTTCTGGGGTGGTGATACCTTGCTCAGGAGGATATTCTCCAAATCCTTCCATTTGCCTACAAAATTTAGGATATCATTATTTCTTACTGCTGAGTAGTACTCCATTATGAAGATGTACCACAGTTGTTAATCCATTCTTCAGTTGAGGGGCATCTGGGTGGTTTCCAGGTTCTTGCTATTACAAATAATGCTGCTATGAACATAGTTGAGCTAATGCTTTTGGGATTGGAATGTACATCTTTAAGGTATATGCCCAATACTGGTATTACTGGATACTTGGGGAAATTGATTCCCAGTTTTCTGAGAAACAGCCATACTGCATTCCAAAGTGGCTGAACAAGCTTACACTCCCACCAACAATGGAGGAGTGCTCCCCTTGCTCAGCATCCTTTGCAGCATAGGCTGTCATCTTTGTCTTTAATGTTAGCCATTCTGACACGTGCAAGGTGGTATCTCAAAGTTGTTTTGATTTGCATTTCTCTGATGGCTAAAGATGAAGAGCACTTTTTCAGGTGCCTTTCAGCCATTT
>PVIH01008173.1:53346-93663 GCA_004025045.1 Sigmodon hispidus
TTTTTAGATCTGAACCCCATTTTTTGATAGGGTTATTCAAGGTTTTGGGATCTAAATTCTTGAGCTCTTTATATATCTTAGAGATCAGTCCTCTATCACTTGTAGGGTTGGTGAAAATCTTTTCCCATTCTGTAGGCTGGCGTTTTGTCCTATTGACAGTGTCCTTGGCTTTGCAGAAGCTTCACAGCTTCAGGAGATCGCACTTATTGATTGTCGGTCTTAGTGTCTGTGCCACTGGTGTTATATTTAGGAAGTGGTCACCTGTGCCCATTCGTAGAAGTGTATTTCCCACTTTCTTTTCTATCAAGTTCAAAGTGGTTGGGGTTAAGTTGAGGTCTTTGATCCTCTCGTGGATTTGAGTTTTGTGCAGTGTGACAGGCTCAGATCTATTTGCATTTTTCTACACACTTCCATCCAGCTATGCCAACACCATTTGTTAAACATACTATCTTTTTTCCTTTGAATATTTTTGGCCTCTTTGTCAAAGATCAGGTGTTCATAGGTTTTGGACTCTTCTTTTTTTTTTTTTCAGAAAAAAAATGGCAGCCTTCCCTGGGGAGGGCAGCCTGTATATTGGATACAGAAGATACATTTACAGAGTACACAAAATAAATAACTGCACATTCTCCATCCACAGTCCACGGCATGAAGGCCTGGTGGACCTATCAAAGGCCCAAGACCCGATCTCCCTCTGCTCTATCCTCACAACCAGGCCTATCTTGGGCAAGAAAGAAAATAAATCCCCAGTGATTCATAGCCGCAGAGGTTCCTGGGGAACTGGCATGTGGAGGGCTTCTGAGGCCGTGAGGTTCACATCCTCCACTGCCTGCTATCCAGGGGGCAAGTGGGTTAGGTGAGGGTACAGAAAGCATAGCTGACTGGGCACAGTGCTCTCTTTGGTTTGGTTTCCCAATGGAGGTGACACACAGAGAAAGAAGGCCTAGCCCACAGATGCCTAGTAACAAACTAAAATGGGAAGCAGACTCTTCTGGCTGATAGAGGCTCTTAGTCTAGCTAAGACCCACGCTAGGCTCTGTCTGGCTCCTTTCTGCCTACTGAAAGCAGCTCCAAAGGGAGGGAACTTGGATTCTAGCCTAGTGTGGTGGTGGGGAGACCATGACAACTATAGGAACTGCTGTGGCTCAGTTCTCTAGGAAACCAGCCACTGAAACCCTACCCTACTTCCAGCCTGACTGAGGGGCCAGCCTAGAAAGTTAATGCTATAACAAGTGGGCACAGGGCAGACAGGGCAAGGCCAGCTCTTCAGCAAGGTCAGCACACAAGGCACCTGGGGTTCAGAGGCAGGTAACACAGTACGGCTAAGTTCCAGGGTGAGGTTTGGAGAAGCTGGGCAGAAGGGTAGTTGAGCAGCCTAGGACTCTCCCCCAATTCAGCAACTCCTTTCTTTCCTCTTCCTTTTGGAAGGCTGTGGGTTTCTAAGGGTGTGGACCAGTCACCACCCTCCCCCAGCCACCTATATCCAGACTGGACACTAGATGGCACCATCATGTAGCTATAAAGAGGGCTTGGCGGCTCTAGAAAGGAATCAGTGAAAGGCAATACCAAAGGATGGAACAATTGTTGACAATGGAATTCTAAGGAGAGCCCTCTTCAGGCACATCCATACCCTGGGTAGCAGCAGTGGATCTCCCTTTAACCCCTCACATCTGGAAAAGAGACAGCTGGGGCGTGAAATGGGCATCCAAGTAGGAGACAGGGACAGTAGTGGGTTCTGCAAAGGCACTAAGGGTGATAGGCTGGAGCTTGAGGCTAAGGTCCATGCCACAGTCCTACCATCGGAGGTCCTGGCAAGTCTAGGCACTAGAAAGGGTCCTTGGTGGTACGATGAGGACAGATTGCTCTTGGCTAGGGAAATGGTGGGGTTGCTTTGATCTGCCTGGGGGCTAGGGCACCAATGAGGCACCTGGGGCTTGCAACCTAGCTATGGCAAAAGCCGGACTTCCCACTGGAGCATAATCTTAAGGGTTAGCATGGCACAGGATATGAGAGCTAGACCAATGCTCTGTGGAGGAAAGGGCGGTTATAAAAGTAATGGATTCAAAGAGTCTTAAACCATGGGATCCTTTCTACCCAATTACAGAGCCCTTTGGACCAGGAAAGAGGCAAACATTAAGGAGATCAGTGGGGACTGGGTCCTGTCCGTTCTTCCGACCAGAGTAGCTGACTACCAGGTTCCCAGTTTAGATGGTCCTGGGCCACCATTCCATCATAACAGGCCCAGGCCCACGATAGGAAGCAGAGGCTACTAAAGATGCAGAGAAGAGCTGGGTGCAGACATGCTCTACATACTGCTGGCCATGGGGCCTAGGTACAGAGAAGACTGGACCCAGGTGACAGAGCAGAAAGCAGCCAGGATAAAACACTAGTGTCCATCCATGTCATAGCTGGTGGCTCAGCCATTATACTTCTGCTGATAGCACAGGCTGAGCTCCTGTAGTTCACGCTCCCAAACACGGCGTGAATTGTTGGAGCATGTGGAGTGGCTGGACCTTGTGGACTGGGAAGATTTTGTGTTCTGGCAACGAGAGGAAGCAGGCTTGAGGAGGTTCTGGGAGATGGATCGGTGCAGATTCTTCATGGAAGAAGAGGCTGCCATGCTTACTACCCATGGGTGTCTCGGGGCCTGCAGTGCAATCATCCGGGCTCCAGGGCCACTGTCAGCAGGCGGTCAATGAAGTCCTTGGCCAGGTTGGATACACTAGGCCAGGGCTCCCCCAAATAACTGTATTTGCCCCCTGAGGATCTGCTGGTACAGCCTGGTGTGGTTGTCATCCTCAAAGGGCATGGTACCACTGAGTAGAATGTAGGCAATGACACCCAATGCCCACATATCCATGGAATTGGTGTAGGGTTTTCGAACCAAGACCTCAGGAGCAATGGATTCAGGTGTGCCACAGGTGGTCTTCATCAGGCAATCATCACCTTTCTTGCCGGCACTGGCCAAGCCAAAGTCTGTAATGATGATCTTGGAGTCAGTGCCTGGGTGGTAGTAGAGGAGAGTCTCAGGTTTGAGGTCTCGGTGTGTGGATGCCCAGGGCATGCAGATACCAGACACCATCCAGTACAATTTGCAGCACTCTTGTGGCATCCTGCTCAGTTAAAGAACCTTTGGCAATGATTCGGTCAAAGAGCTCACCACCAGTGGCCAGCTCCATCACCATATACACACTCTCCTGTGTCTCAAACACTTCCACAAGCTGAATGATGTTGGCATGGCACACCCAGCGTAGCACACAGAGCTCAGACTCACACACCTCTCACCCTTCTCGGTACTTGGTCTCAATCATCTTGATAGCATATGGCTGTCGGGTTGCCCTGTGCTCCACACATACCACTCAGCTAAAGCTGCCTCGGCCAATCAGGGCCTTGATATCATACTTATCTGTCACACGTGGGTCAAACTTGGCCCTGCATGGTGGTTCTGAGGGAGGCTCTGTGACCAGTAGTGGGAACACCAGGGCATATTGACTGGTAGCTGGGAACCCAGCTTTAAGAGGGCCAACACTGTCCACCTCCGTGATGAAGTGCTTGTATACATCATTCTTAGTGCCACTAAACAGCTCCACTTTCTTGACCAGATCCAGCTGGACATCCTTGGGTGGCTCAGGAAGGACCTTGCTTGTCCTATAGCCCATCACGGACACAGGGGCATCCTCTCCAGCGAGGCTGGCAGGACCTGCTCTGTAGGCAGTGCCTCGTCTACACCTGGTGCAGGCAGCAGGTTCTTCGGAGTCTCAGCGGCTCAGCTCACCTTCTCCTGGCCCAGGCCACAGACGCCACCGCCATCCAATGCTGGAATCTTCTAATAGATTGCACTGATCCATGAGATGATTTTATGCCAGTACCAGGCTGTTTTTATTACTTTAGCTCTATAGTATAACTTGAAGTTGGGGATGCTGATGTCTCCTGAGGTTCTTTTGTTGAGTAAAACTGTTTTGGCAATCCTTTCTTTCTTGTTATTCCAAATAAAATTGAGTATTGTTCTTTCAAAGTCTGTAAAAAATTGTGTTGAGATTTTGATGGGAGTTGCACTGAATTTGTAGATTGTTTTTGGTAGGATTGCCATTTTTACTATGTTGGTCCTACCTATCAAAAACATGGTAGCTCTTTCCATTTTTTGATATCCTCTTCAATTTCTTTCTCCTGTTATTTAAAGTTTTATCAAATAAAAACTTTATTTATTTAACAGATGTTACTTCCTTGGTTATAGTTACTCCAAGGTATTTAATGCTATTTGCAGCTATTATAAAGGGTGATGTTTCCCTTATTTCGATTTCAGCACTTTTATCTATAGTGTAAAGGAGGATTACTGATTTCTTGCATCCAGATACCTTTATGAAGGTATTTATCAACTGTACAATTTCCCCAGTAGAATTTTGTGGGTCACTTATGTGTACAACCATGTCATCTGCAAATAGAGATAGTGTGACTTCTGCTTTTCCAATTTGTATCCCTTTCATCTCCTTTCATTCTCTTATTGTTTTAGCTAAAAATTTGAGAACTGTATTGCATAAATAAGGGGAGAGGGGACAGACATCCTTGTCTAGTTCCTGTTTTAGTGGGATTCCTTTGAGTATTTCTCCATTTAGTTTCATGTTGGCTGTCAGCTTATTGTAAATAACCTTTATTATATTTAGGTATTTTCCCTGTATTCCTGATATCTCTAGGACTTTTATTAAAAAGGAGTGCTGGATTTTGTCAAAGGCTTTTTTAGCAGTTAAGGAAATGGTCATGTGGGGTTTTTTTCTTCAATTTGTTTATATGATGGATGACATTTACAGTTTTCCATATATTGAACCATCCTTTTATATTTGAGATAAATCATTCTTGATCATGGTGGATGATATTTTTTATATGTTGTTATATATGGTTTGCCAGGATTTTGTTGAGAATTTTTGCATCAATATTCATGAGGGAGCATGGTCTGTAATTCTCCTTCTTTGTTGCATCTTTAAGTGACTTGGGTATTAAGGTAATTGTGGCCTCATGAAAACAGTTTGACAATATTCCTTCAGTTTCTACTATATGAAACAGTTTGAGGAATATTGGTAGTAGTTCTTCTTTGAATGTCTGGTAGCATTCTGTACTGAAACCATATTGACCTGGGCTTCTTTTTTTTTTTTTTTTTACTTGGGAGGGTTTTAATGACAGCTTCAATTTCCTTTGTCATAGGTTTGTTTGGGTATTTAATCTGATCTTGATTTAATTTTGGTAAGTGGTACCTGTCCAAAAAGCTGTTCATTTATTCTAGGTTTTCCATTTTTGTGGAGCATACATTTTCCAAGTAAATCCTATTAATTTTCTGGATTTTCTGGGGGTCTGTTGTTATATCCCCCTTTTCATTTCTGATTTTGTTGATTTTGATACTCTCTCTCTGCTTTTTGGTTAGCTTGGATAAGGGTTTATCTATCTTCTTGACTTTTTCAAAGAATCAACTCTTGATTCACTGATTCTTTGTATTGTTCTTTTTGTTTCAATTGTATTGGTTTCAGCTCTAAGTTTGATTATTTCCTACCATTTACTCCTTCTAGGTGAGTTTGCTTCTAATTGTTCTAAGACTTTCAACTGTGCTGATAGTTGTTCAGTGTGAGATTTCTCTAGGTTTTTCATGTAGGCATCTAGTGCTATGAATTTTCCTCTCAAGAATGCCTGCATTGTGTCCCATAAGTTTTAGTATATTGTGGATTCATTTTCATTAAATTCTAGGAAGACTTCGATTTCTTTCTTAATTTCCTCCTTGACCCAGAGGTGGTTCAGCTGAGTGATGTTTAGTTTCCATGAGTTGGTAGGATTTCTGTGATTTTTGATGTTGTTGAACTCTAACTTTAGACCATGGTGGTCTGATATGATGCAAGGGATTATTTCCATTTTTTGTATCTGTTGATATTTGCTTTATGACCAATTATGTGGTCAATTTTAGAGAAAGTTCCATGTGGAGCTGAGAAATATGTATATTCCTTTGTGTTTTGGTGGAACTTCTCTAAATATCTATTAAATCCACTTGCATCATAACCTCTGTTAGACTCCTTATTTCTCTGTTGTGTCTCTGTCTGATTGACCTATCCAAGGGTGAAAGTAGGGTATTGAAGTCTCCCACTATTTTAGTGTGAGAGTTGATGTGGGATTTGAGCTTTAGTATTGTTTCTTTTACATAGATAGGTGCCCTTATATTAGGGGAATAAATATTGAGGATTGAAATCTCCTCTTGACCAACTTTTCCTGAGATGAATAAGTAATGTCTAACTTGGTCTCTTTTCATTGATTTTAGTTTGAAGCCTACTTTGTTAGTTATTAGGATGGCAATATCTGCTTGTTTCTTAGGGCCATTTGCTTGGAAAATGTTTCCCAACCCTTTATTCTGAGCCTGTGTCTGTCTTTAAGGTCGAGGAATGTTTCTTATATTCAGAAGCAGAAGGATGGCTTCTATTTTTGCATCCATCTTTTTAGTATGTGTCTTTTTGTAGGTGAATTGAGTCCATTGATATTAAAGGATATTAGTGACCACTGATTGATATTTCCTGTTATTTTGGTGGTAGCTTGTATGTGTTTTCTTTTTCTGGGCTTTTTTATTGTGGGATTATTGATTGTGGTTTCATGGATATATGTGGGATCCTTAGGCTTTCATTTGCCTTCTAATGCTTTCTGAAGGGCCAGATTTGTAGATAGGTATTATTTAAGTCTGACTTTGTCATGAAATATCTTGTTTACTCCATCTATGGTAATTGATAGTTTGCTGGGTACAGTAGTCTAGGTTGGCAGACTTGCTCTTTCAGTGTCTGTATAACTTCTGACCAAGCGCTTCTTGCTTTCATGGTTTTCATTAAATAGATGTGATTCTGATGGGTCTGGCTTTTTTTTGGCCCTTTTCTTTAGCAGCTCTTAAAAATTTTTCTTTGTTCTTTATATTTTGTGGCTTGATTATTATGTGGCAAGTGGACTTTTTTGGCAGTTAAATCTATTTGGTGTTCTGTAAGCTTCTTGTATCTTTATAGGTATTTCCTTCTTTAGGTTGGTAAAGATTTCTTCTTTGATTTTATTGAATACATTATCTGTGCCTTTGAGCTGGAATTCTTCTCCTTCTTCTATTCCTATTATTCTCAGGTTAGGTCTTTTCATGGTGTCTCAGATTTCCTGAACATTTTGTGTTATGGCTTTTTTGGTTTTAGCATTTTCTTTGACTGATGTATCTATTTCCCCTACTGAGTCTTCCACTCCAAAGATTCTTTCTTCCATCTCTTGGATTCTGTTGTTTATGCTTGTATCTGTAGTTCCAGCTCTTTTCTTCAGGATTTCTATTTCCACCTTTGCCTCATTTTGTGCCTCTTTTTATTGCTTCTATTTCAATTTTTAGTTCCTGGAATGTTTCTTTTGGTTTTTTTTGGTTTTCTTTTTCTTTGTTTTCTTTCAAGAAATCTTTCATCTCTTCCATTTTTGTTTGTATTTTCTTGTATTTCTTTAAGGGAATTTTTTATATCATCTTTGATGGCTTCAATAATCTTCATTAAGGTGCTTTTGCTGTTATTTCCTTCTGTTTCCTCTTCATTGCTCTGTTCATGTCTTTTAGTTGTAGAACCACCAGTTTCTTCTGGTGTTGCCTTGTTGTTCTTTGTATTGTTGTATATATTCCTGCACTGGCATCTGCCCAAGGCTTCAGTGGTTCACAATTAGACAGTTCCTAGTCAGTTGTGGCTAGAGGCTTTTGTGTCTCCTGTCTGCTTTGAGCAAGTGATCTTCAGTGTCTGACTCCACTCTGGAAAGGGGTCTTGCACTGAAATCCTCAGTTTCTGTCTGCTGATGCAGTTTGCCCTGGAGATGGGGCCCACCCCAGGCAACATCTCTTCTTTTAGGGGTTGCTAGAGGGGGTTCCCCTTACAGCTAAAGCCCAGGGCCCGTCTGCTGGCAAGAGTCTGAGATCAGACCCTTGAGTATGATCCCGATCCTATAGAGGAATTCTCTGGACTAGCTGCCCAGGAACTAGAATCTGCTCACCTCTGACTCCTTTCTGGTCAGCGGCCTTGGATTCAAAGTCCTCAATCCTTCTTGTGCCTGTTCCTGGACCTCCAAATAAGACCATCACAAAATCAGAATCCAATGAAAATACATAAGAGTTTCTTGATTACAAGTCCAGGTTTGGGCTGACTCTCAGCACTCTGACTCAGCAGGTAGGGAAGATCGGCCAGATTCTCATAATGAAGGGCTCTTAAAGGGGAAAAAAACCTGCAAACAGGGAGTTTCAAGCTTTGGCACTAGCTGTAGATGTAGAGGAATCTGAAGAGTTTTTTTATCAGAGGTTGTGCTGTTTTGGGCCGTTGATGGTTGGTTGTTTTTAAAACTTTGTAGTTCTTGTTGAAACTGTATGGAACTAAGTTAAGTTCTTAGCCAAGTTCTGTTTAAAATGCAGGGTTTTTTTTTTTTTTTTTTCAAAATGGAGTTTGTCTTATTCTCTTCATTCATTTTTCTTTTTTTTTTTTTTTTTTTGTATTTTTGAGAGCCTAATTATGGGTCTTGATTTTGTTTTAACTTCATGTTTTTTTAGCTCTTTTAGCCAGGGTCTGATAATAGACTTTAAAGAAAAATTGGTTGCTACTGCTGGTAACTGGACTTAGGAACTATTTATTAAATAGTTTTAAGGGGTTTTTTTAATGTGTTTGGGAATTTTTAATTGTAAGGAGGATAAAACTAATAGAGGTCTATGGTAATATTGTGGAACCAAGTACCAGATGGGGTCACTTTGGACACCTAGGCCAAGACTTTTCTGTTCTCTAGATTTATGCATTGTCAAGTTAAATTTAGGAGAAGGGCATGTAGGTTTTTGATGACTATCTTACAAGTATAGTATATATAGTCAGCCGTGTTATCAAGATTACCATGGCTCAGAGTGAGAAACCTGAAGCTTGAGTGAATTGTCTGGGATTTGACTGACTCTTTATTTGTCTTATGCAGTCTTTTTTTAGTGAAAAACAGATTTACAAGCCTGGTGTGGGTGTAGTGGATCTAGGCAGCTACATTGCCAACCTTGATGGCCGTGGGTGTAGTCAGCAAGATGAAAATGATCTTTTTCACTTGGGACCTAATGTTTATTTATTTGTTTGTTTGTTTGTTTGTTTTGGTAATGCCCTTTAATGTAGACCCAGTCTCCTGGCTGGAACCTGTGAACTTTCTGAGGAACACTAGACTCATCAAGATCATTAAGTTTAGTCCATACATGTTTGCATGCCTATTGGACTCCCTGTATGGCATTAAGGATATCCTGGTCATCTAACTCTGCTAAATCTGTATGCAGACAAGGAATAATAGAGAGTAGGGTATTAAACATCATCTCAAAGGGTGTCAGTCCTATCTGGTAGAAAGAATTTTTAACTCTAAACTGGGCAAAGGGAAGAAGGGTCACTCAACCTGTGCCAATCTCTAGGGCTAATTTGGTAAGGTTCATACATTTATAGAGTTTTATTTATGTGTTCTATTTGTCTTGAAATTTGGAGTCTATAAGTACAATATCTAATACCTCTTTAGGACAGTGGTTAAATTCTGACTTAGCTTGGGACACAAAAGCCAGTCTATTATGTGATCCTATTATAGCAGGAAATTTACACCTGGGCAAAATGTGTTTTAGAAGTTTTTTAGTCACTACTTGTGCTGTCTCATGTTTGATGGGAAACAGTTCTGTCTATTTTGAAAAAGTATCTATAAATATTAACAGATATTTATATCAATATTTTTCAGGTTTTCTGTTAGTAAAGCCTATTTTTTTAGTATTATTTTTTTGTTGTTGGATATTTTTAAGTCCTGTCTTGCAATTTTTTGGATTTGTAACAGTGTTAGTCAGTTAACAGGCTTTGCATTTAGTGACTATGTTTGTTACTTATTGATGTCTATTTTTAAGTTTAACTTTAGAATGTCTTAATAGGTCTTGTATTTTGTGAATTTCTATGTGCAATGGTGCAGAGAACCAAGGCTTAAGATATTATTTCTCCATTCTTAAGACTAACATGAAATATTTCTCCATTCTTAAGACTAATATGAAGTATTTCTCCATTCTTATAAGTAACGTAATAGTCTTTTGAGGAAAATCGTATCCTCCCTTACTAACACAATAGCTCTACCCTCTACCCCTTTCTTTTAGGCAATTTATTTAGAACATCTAGTGGCAAGTTAGAATATTAAGTGGTTAGGTTGCTAGGCAACCTTACAGTATACCATGACTGCTATCCTTTTCACCCTGCACAATAGTCGACTACCTGGCCCTGGCACCTTGCCCATTCACCTTTTCCAAAATAGCATTTCCCCATTTAAGAAGTATATAAACTTGTGTGTAAAAATAAAATTTTGCAGCCTGATCAGAATCCTTTGTCTGGCTGTCATTCCTTGTGTCTCCTGTCCTTTCATTCCTCCCTACAGGTTAGTCGAACCCCCCTTGAAGTCCTGCTGGCCGGGGCACAATGGATCTTTTGAAGTAACTTTTATTTCAGGTATTTAGGTAGGATTACCTTGTAGTCTGATAACTATTACCTCTTTCAAGGCATTGTATCATAGGGAAGGTCTTTATCTAGGCCACATTCTCTCAGGTACTTGAGAGTCTCAGGCAGGATGGGAGTACTGGATCTATTAGAACTGGGGCCAGGATCAAGCTGGTTTGTACCACTACCTCTCTAGTGGTTTTATCTGTCAAATTATTGTCCTTTGGAACAGGCCCATTTCTCTTCTGGTGCCTTGGACAATGTATTATGGCTATTTTTGGGTGTGTTTATAAGGCCCTGAGAAGGACTATATTTTTAATGTCCTTTTTTGTAGCTAATACTCTTTTTTTATATATTGTCTTATGTACATGGGCAGTGGCAAATGTGTAGCAGCTGTCAGTGTAAGTACTGACTTTTTGCCCCTGCCTTAACTTTAAGTCAGGTGTCAGGATTATTAATTTTGCCTTTTGAGTGGCAGTATCAGCAGGCATTGATTTGATACAAACTACTTCTTCTGAAGTAATAACTATAGCCTCTGCCTGTCCTCTGTCTGTCCTGCATGAAGCTGCTTCTGTCCAACATGACTTCTACTTTGGACAGAGGGGTGTCTTTTAAATCATGCTTGATGCAATATGCCTGCACTAAGATTTATATTTTTGGCTTTTAAGGGCATTGGGCACTGGCAGACTTTGAATCTGCCCTTGGCCTGATCTTTATATATATTAAGGCGGGGGGGGATATGCTGTCATTCTCATCTCTCCTGCTTTGGCCCAGACCAATGGAAACTTTTGGAGCCATTTTTAAATTGTAGTTCAGGCTCAGGGGATACTTGGTACAGCCTGTACACTTTAGCCAGGTTACTGGTCACCAGTACATGAATGAGTCTCTTATATTTTATTGAGCAATTTAGTTTTTTATCAGAAAAATGTATCTTGGCTTTTATTTTAGTTATTAAATCATGGCCCAACAAGGGCTATGGGTACTCTTGAAGGACCCTGGTTTCTAGGGCTTGACCCAGGCATTCAGTTCAGATATTCAGCAGAGCACCTCCATGAGAACAAGGAACTAAAAGTCTGAAAGTCTGTCCCAGGAAACAGAGTGACCCGGCCCAGATAGCTGTAATCAACTCAGATAGGACATAATAGTCGAACCTGAGATTAAAATACCAGAAGTTTCAAGCAGAATAGCTGTGACCAACACCCAGTTGTAAAAGCCCCCTAGCCAGCTGACCTTGAGGCAACCCCATGACTATTGTGAGCAACCTTATGACTCTAAGTATGACCTTTAAAGTGACTAATCATGTGTTGCCCCAGTTGCTATGGTGATTTTATGGTCTTAGCCTTTAAAAGAGATATGAGATTGTTGATCTGGGCTCCTTCCTCGCTACTCTCTTGCTCCAGAAGCAGGGAGATAGCCCGCCTGTACAGACAATATAAATCCTCATGCTTTTTGCATCAACTGGCCTGGAGTCTGAGTTCTTGGGGCCCCCCTTCCCGAGGATAGTACCCTGAGTCTGGGATCTATCATTTGGGGGCTCATCCAAGATTTTGGGGTGTGTCCCTGGACCACCAACTCCAGGACTGGTTGGAGGTAAGAATGAGTTCGAATTGTTCTGTGTCTGTTGTGTCTTTGTCTTTTGTCTGGGCAATTTGGCATCTGTATTTTGTGTCTGCACAGGACCAGTATTGTATTGTTGGGCCAGTGGGGGAGGCAGCCAGATGTGCCTTGAGTCCGGGGCCCCCCCCTGGTCCCCTCCCTGGGGGGTCTCCCCTAGGGCTGTCTGGAGGAAGGTAGGAGACTTGATGTCTCCCCTTCTGGGGGAATGGAGCTGTTCACGGCCACTCCTGTCTGTATCTGTATTTGGGCCAGTCGGGGAGGCAGGCAGATGTGCCTTGAGTCCGGGCACCCCTGGTCCCCTTCCTGGTGGTCTCCTCTAGGGTTGTCTGAGAGGAAGTTAGGAGATGTGGTGTCTCTCCTTCCTGGAGGATGGAGCTGTTCTAGGCTGCTCCCGTCTGTATCTCTGTAGCCGAGTTGCCCATGGTGTGGATTGTGTATGCTCTGTGTTTGTCAGTTGTCTCAAAGACCGGGACCAAGAAGCCCCCGGTTCTTCCCTAGAGCCAGGGGGACCTGTTGCTGCCTGGCAGCATTCCCATAGCAGCCTCCTGAAAACTGTTCATTGCTCTCTTCATGTGTAACATTGCCCTCTTTGGTTTTATCTATGCAGATGTTTTAGCCAGGCTAAGCCTGTGTGAGTGTGTGAAAAATGTGGCCACAGAATGTGTGTTTAATGTTTGGACTCACATGTGCATGCATTTTTATAACTCGGATGTTACCTGCTCATTTGGTTCTCTTTCTGGTCAGAAAGTTCTATTTGCCTTGTTAAGAAATTTGTCTGTTTCTCAAGAAAGCTATCTGTGCTGTTCTGATGTGTTTTCTAATTTTGTTAAAAGCATAAAGCTGAGACAGAATGGTTTAAATGTTTTTGCTATCTCTATTCCCAATAGCAGTCGGTCACCACCCACAGCTGCCGTGACTGCACTTATGGTCAGGAATCAGAACTTAGCAGGAGTTGAAATGTGTTTTTGATATGACAGTGATAGAAATTATTAAATAAGGTTAAAATCTGTTATAATTAAAAATCAATGCATGAGAAAATTTAAAATCATATGACATGACTCTATTTTGGATTGCATTTTTAGTTAGTCACTGACTGTAGTTGCTGAGACAAAGCAACTGCTGCTTTGATCGTTCAAGATCCAGTGGGTTTGTCATCTTTTACACAGTTTGGTTACAAATTATTAGTTAAGAAAAATAAAAAAAACCCTACTGCTAGTTTCAGATGCTTCATGTTGGTCATATGCTGCTACAGTGTATGCATACTGAAGAGAACCACAAAAAGGACTGTGAACGTTTTTATGTTGTCCATAGGATGATAGAGAAGGCAGAAGATTGAGATAATAAAGGGATAGGAAGAAAAAATGTCTGAAGCAAAGATGCCTAAGGAATTACAGAGACCGACTGAAAGTATATAAAATGTTATAGAAGTTATATAGAATATTATAGATGGTCAGAGATGATGTGGATTTTCTTTGCTGTGGTTTCTCATACCTGCAGATACTGAATTTTAAAAAAGAAACTGTAAGATATTGAGTTAATTCGATTTGGTTTTTCTTCATTTTGGAATTAGCTGATGATTCTTCACTGCAAAATGTTTATCACATATGTATGGTTATATGGACATGTATGTGACTTAGAGTTAACTATGTGTGGATAAAAGCTAGCTTTAAATCTGTATGTATGTATGTAACTTGGATCCAACTCTGTATGTGTGAATATAACTATAATTGTTAAAATGCTGAAATTAGCTTACTTTTATTAATCATCATGCACTATTGATATTTATGTGATAAGAACTTTGGCAGATGACCTAATTTGAGCATACAGACTCCATGCTGAGTGTAAAAATAAATTCTATGTGCTAGAAATTGTTTTAACTTATCTGAAAATAAGTTTATAAGTATGTTATAAAGGTTGCAAAGACAGCTTATCTTGCCAGACATAGATCTTAAATCTAAGTTCAGCATATAGTTTTGAGAACAAACTTTTTTAAGATTTAGAGTGATAATAAAGACATCCATGAAATATTTGTGAAGTGTACTAATGAAAACAATGAAAGCTAATTCAAGGCTATTAAGAAACACAAGCAGTCATTCTTGTAAGTACTGTGATTAATTATAGGGTTGAGATTTAGTCTCTTATATACGTTTCAGGGTTAAGCTTACAACAAGTAACTAGAAACAAAGTGTTTTTATGCAGATATACCTGGGCAGCCCTCATATTTCAGAGATCTGCAGAATATAGCATTTAAAATGTTTATTTCTCAGACAGAGACTCCCAGATCCTAACAATGACCCAAGGACTCCAAAGAAGATTATGAGACACCAGGATCTTCATCTGGATTGTAGCAGTGCTGACCTGGGCAAGATGCCATAGCACAATGCCTGCCTGCTGGCAGGAACCTGGCCTAGATCTGAGGACATTGGAGAATTGATTGAACCCTTTTGCCTAGACAAAGTAAAGTCAGTCTTCTCCCATATGTCCCTCTACTATGGGGGAAATATCCCACCCTAAAGGCCTGGCAGCTAAAGATTGATGTTGTTTGGATACTTCTGCCTCCAACTAGGTGGAGACCTGGGTATGATGGCTAACTAGGTATGGACTGGTCTCTGTTGTTTTTAGTAGATTCAGAAGCTGTTCATTCTGCACTTAGGTATAATTTATCCTTCTCAGACCTCTGCAAGTATTGACGACTGGGCTAGTTATAACTTTGTCAGCTTGGTAGAATCAGACAATCAGATCCTTCTGCAAGGTGATAGCCAGTTTTCAAGCTCATTTTATAAAGCCTGATTAGGAATACTAATATAACTAAAATTCTTATGTCTTTTTGCAATTTGTATGAGCTTAAGAGATTCATAGAATTTGGATTCACCTCACAGAGGCCAAAAAGATTCCAGATAAGTACAGCCTAAGTTTTCCCACCTGTCTGTTCCTAAGGATGATACTTTTCTCTTTCGGTTTGGGGACTCCTGCCCTTCCCAAATTACTAAGACTGGGCCCAAGATTTAAATTCTAACCTTTTGTTCTCAGTTTTAACATATCTCAACAGATTTCCACTTGACTAGGAGCTGTGGACTTGCTGGAAACCTGTGAACCAGTTCTACCGATGTGGGCTGTTTTCTGTCTCTTGGCTACTGGATCAGACAGCTATGTGCTCCTGACAGAAGCCCTGGAGCTTAGTTCCTTTACTAGCTTTTCAACCTTTTGGGGCCCTAAGAACAATGCCCCAATGTCAGCTTGAAGCAGTAATAAAGAGAATCTACTATGCCCTGTTATCCCCAAACCCATAACAGGTTGAAATGCTAAGTTAAAAGGAAACCTGGCATAGGAAACAAATCTTTTTGTAGAGGCCAAAGGTCCCTACAGCCTAGAGTTGGCTTTGCAAGTCAGGTCCCAGCTGCTCCTTTGAGACTTTGCAGATCAGTTTGGGCCTGCAGGGGTGGGGCACAAGACCATCTTCTAGATACTCTACTTCCATAAACATATTGCTAGAGTCTCATGATTGAGACAGTACCCAAAAAGAAAATAAGGGAATGAAGTACCCTGGGTTCTAGAGCTTGACCCAGGCATTCAGTTCAGGTATTCAGCAGAGCACCCCCCATGAGAACTAAAAGTCTAAAAGTCTGTCCCAGGAAACAGAGTGACCCAGCCCAGATAGCTGTAATCAACTCAAATAGGACATAGTAGTCGAACCTGAGATTAAAATACCAAAGTATTTATAAAGTTCCAAGCAGAATAGCTGTGACCAACACCCAGTTGTAAAAGCCCCCTAGCCAGCTGACCTTGAGGCAACCCCATGACTATTGTGAGCAACCTTATGACTCTAAGTATGACCTTTAAAGTGACTAATCATGTGTTGCCCCAGTTGCTATGGTGATTTTATGGTCTTAGCCTTTAAAAGAGATATGAGATTGTTAATCTGGGCTCCTTCCTTGCTACTCTCTTGCTCCAGAGGCAGGGAAGTAGCCCGCCTGTACAGACAATATAAATCCTCATGCTTTTTGCATCAATGGCCTGGAGTCTGAGTTCTTGGGGCCCCCCTTCCCGAGGACAGTACCCTGAGTCTGGGGTCTATCACTCTGGGATTATCAGAAATGAGTCGATAACCTGGTTCATTCTTACATCTACAGTTCTTTTGGTAGTCTATGAATAGGGCTTAGCCCCTGTGGTCCATCAGCCTTTAATAACACTTTTAAGCTTCTGTATTTATTATGAAATTAATTTAGTTTTTTTCTGTTCTTAGAAATATTTTAAGTTCAGGGAGGGGGCCAAACCCAATCTCTCTTAGACATTATTTGTATCTCTACTGCCCTTACTTATTTTTAAGGCATTATTTTTTTTGTCTAATGTCTCTTTTTATATAAAATAGGTCCATTGGTTTTATGGGTTGTTTTATTTGTTTGCTTTTGTACTTGTCTGAATCAGCAGTGGCAGCCAATAAGATGCTAGCCAGATGTTGGATTTTGTGATTTTTAAAAATATTTTTTAGTTTTTTTATATACTTTTTTAGCCACTGTAACTACATTTTTAATATTATATGGTGCTGTAATTTTTGTAGTTTTTTATTCATATCAGGGGTGCCTGGTTAATAAAGGCCAAGGTCATAGCAGCTGCATTTTCTGGAGACTCTGGATCATGTGGTTTATATTTCTTGAATACCTCTTATAATCAAATGCAGTTGGGGTTTTATCTGGGACCTGTTTAAAATTATAAATTTAATTAATTTTCGTAGGCCTATGTGCAACTGCTTTGAGATTTCCAAATAGAACCCAGTAATAGGCTAGGAGGCTCATTTTTAGCTGCTTTGAGATTTGCAAATAGAACCTAGCAATAGGCTAGGAGACTCTTTTTTAGTTTTTGCCACACTGTGATCTCATCCTGGTTAGGACAGTCTTGGCAGTTCTCAGGGGGAGAGCAACTGAGCCCAGTTAGGCTCCTGCTGCTCCCTGCCAGACCCTCTTTCTGTATGGTACAGGAGGAAAGGAAGCTTCCTCCTGGATCACTGGTGCATTGGGATTTCCATGTGGGCTAGGAGGCAAGGATATAAGGGGGGTGGGGAATTCTAGGACTGCTAGGTGGCCTCAGCCAGTATCTCATTCTGTTCGACCTGTTAGGGGAGAAAAGCCTGAACTCAGGGAGGATGAGTTTTCTTTTATAGCCCCTATTTTGCCACCAGCTGTTTGTTTGTATAGCATACAGGGGCCAGTTGACAGTGTCTGTTACAGTTAACTCTACAACCTTAATAGGACACAACAAACATAGAGCAACAAAACTTTGGAAACAGTGACAGCTTGTCATCTTGCTAAGGGAGAAATCTCTAGGCTCAGTCATATCAAATACTGTCTAGACTCAAGACTCTTTGATTTCAAGTAGGGGTCCTGGAGGGTATGTGTAGGCCCCTGCTCTGACCTCTTTACCTGTACTCTGAGCCTTGAAGGACACAGCCTGTAGGTTGCTAGTTGCATATCCTATGTCTCCCATTGTCCTACATTGTTTGGCTTTCCCGCCTGTGGGGGATGGTTCAGAAAACTGGGCTTTTTATCTAAAGTCTGTATTCTCCAGCCCGCTGGGGAACTCCCACTGTGCTTTCTGCCAAAGGTAGCTCCCATATTTAATGTGAGATGTGACTGAATAAAGAGCATTAAAGGGGATTATCCCTGATCAAATTTCTGAGGTGTCTGTTCTTTTTCAATCCTCAGGCCTGAGCCTGAATCGCTGAACCCAAGTAGCACAGGATGCTACAGATGGAGCCTCTAGCGAGATCAGATAATCGAGAAGAAGCTGATGGATCATCCTGGCATACAAGGATGGTATGAAGCAACCTTCACACCAGCGCCAGACTGGAGAGCAGGAATGTTGGACACATGCAGAGAGGTCACCCTGGGAAGGCTGGCTAGTCAGTAAGATAACGTTGGGGGTGTATTGGAGTTTTTGAAGTATGGGCGCCAGTAATTTAGTACAGGTTTTAAGCAAGCAGCTAGTTACATGTTTAAAAGAAACAGGGCACTGTTATTAAGACATAGATTGCACAGAATTTTTTTTAAGTTTGTACTGGAGGCTGAGGAGGAGAATCAAGCAAAGAAAAGAGAAAAAGCATTTTGGTTGTCCCTTAGGGGGCTAGGATTGCACAGCTGGTGCTTAGTAAAAGATGCACTTTTGAGGTAAAGAGGTGAAAGAGGAGATCACAGAGCTTTTGCAAACCTCTGAGGAGATTTTGGATGAAGAGTCTACCAAATCAATAAGGGATTTTGAGTAGGAAGTAATTTTAAAAAGGCATTGGCTTGTTTGACCATTGCTCAATGCCTCTACCTTACAGGGTATGGGGGTAGCAGCGTTTGACCTGGGCTGAAGCTGAAGGACATTCAGGTTCACTTAACCTCTGGGGCAGGGACGTGTGCTTCAGGCAATGTCTGTGATTTTGACTATTGAGCCTGTTCAGAGAATTCTGGCTGATCAGTGTTTGTTACTGGACAATAGCTGCAAGTAACTATCCAGCCAGTAGCAGAAAACTAGGTTCACTTGGTTTCTGAGGAGAAGAAATGATTGGGAAAATTTGGAGGGCCCAAAGCTGCCAGGATCTCGGAGCTGTGCATTCATGCGTGGGCCACCTCCTCAACGCCCCCCTCCCCCGCTGGCTGATGTTGGCAGCATGAGGCAGATGCACAAGGGCTCAGCAGAGCAGGCACAGCAGAGCAGGCAGGCACACAGGCGTGGCAGAGCAAGAGCCAAGGAGCATTGCCTGGCCCTAGTCGCTGAAGGGGTGTGGGAACTGGGTCAGCAGCTCTTGCCTTTTAATGCAAATTTTGCTCTCAAACATTGATGCTGGTTCTTTTTTTCCTTGGAAGCATGGCCCAGCTGGAGTTTTTTGGCAGACAGGACCTATTCTTTGGGTGCATGCTCAGGCCCACTCTGCTAAAGCTGTACTGTCTTTGTTAAATGTAATTCAAAAAGGATCTAAGCTAAGCTTACAGACATTTGGTATCATATTGCATAAAGCTATTATACCTTATACTAATGGAGAGTTACAATTGCTGCAAGCCACTACTTCAGAATGGACTGTTTTTATGTGCTCAAATATGTGTGAGTCTGATAATCATTACCCTTCCTCTAAATTGATTGACATTTTAAAGACTCATCCACTGTGTTTTCCCAGGGTTATTTTATTACAGCCTTTAAAGAATGCTAGAAATGTGTTTATGGATAGATCCTCCAATGGCCATGCAGTGGTGGTTTCTCTACCACACAGAGGTGCAAATCATAGAAGCCAAGTCTGCTCAGGTGGCAGAGTTTATACCTGTACAGCTGGCTTCAAATACATATCCTTCTGAACCATTTAATCTGTTCACTGATAGTCAGTATGTGGCATGGATTCTTGACCCTTGAGTAAAGTGTGTCCACTTTTATTAAAAATACAGGCTTTATTGTGGGACAGAACTCAGCTACTTTATGTGCGACATTTGTGGGCTCATTCTGACCTTCCTGGACTTTTGAGTGAGGACAATGCCTTTGTTGATCACTTTACTAAACCAACATATGTTATGTTTAATGCATTTGATAATGTATCTCAAGTCCATTAAAAATTTTCTCTTAATGATGGATCTTTGAAATTTCATTTCAAGATCACAAAGGACCAAGCCAATCAAATAGTCAAACGGTGTCCTCATGTACAGAATTTCTGCCATTTTGGAAAGAATCCTTGGAGCATTGCCCCTAATCATAATTGACAGATGGATGTTACTCATATTCCTTCCTTTGAAAGAATGGCCTATGTCCATGTTTTTATTGATACTTATTCCTGATAGACCCCAGACTCAGGGTACTATTCTCAGGAAGGGGGGCCCCAACAACCCAGACTCCAAGCCGTTGATGTAAAATAACATGAGATGTTTATTTCGTCTGCAGACAGGCTACCTCCCTGCCTTGGGAAGCAAGGGAGTAGCAAGGGAGGGGCAATCTCATATCTCTTTTAAAGGCTAAGACCATAAAATCACCATAGCAACAGGGGCAACACATGATTGGTCACTTTAAAGGTCACACTATAATCGTAAGGTTTCTCACAGTAGTCATGGGGTTGCCTCAAGACCAGCTGGTTAGGGGGCTTTTACAACCAGGTGTTGGTCACCACTATTCTGCTTGGAACTTCTGGTATTTTAATCACAGTTTTGACCAGACCATTATGTCCTATCTGAGTTGATTACAGCTGTCTGGGCTGGGTCACTCTGTTTCCTGGGACAGACTTTTAGACTTTTAGTTCCTTGTTCTCATGGGGGGTACTCTGCCGAATACCTGAACTGAATGCCTGGGTGAGGCACTAGAACCCAGGGTCCTTCAATTATTTCATGAGGAAGCTTACTATTCTGGCTAATTTGTCTAAGGCTTATATCTCTATGTGTGGAATCTACTGGGATTCCTATGTTTTAGAAATTAAGAATGGATGCATTGCCTTAATGCCACTGCCACAAATGCTTTGGTGGCAGGCCTTTGTGAGGTATGGATGCCCTCAATGTTAATTCTAGTACAAGAGCCTATCTTGTGCTCCCCCAGTTAGTTGATGCTGTCTGGGTAGTACAAGCTTTGAGTGGAGTTTGCCCATACTGTGTGCTAACTATTCTGAGCAGTTCCCTAGATATTTACATCATCTGTATGTACCTTTGGTGCTGGGGTCATTGGCCTCCATTGCATTTTGAAGGGAACTGCCAGATTGGAATGAGTCTGATTATCTTGATACTTCTTTATAAATGATTTTTCTAATGTATTTGGAGCTTTGAATTGTTTCTGAGTAGGAGTGTCACCCGAAGAGCTGCTGGGGTCCTGAAAGAATGGCTATGGTGGTTCATGTGCCTTTCCTGTTGCCAGAGAATGTCTCTCAGCTCATCAACTCAAGAGTGATTTGGGGATTTTTGCAGCTGCTGCTGCAGGATTTACCCTGAGTTTTACTGCCAATGTGGCAAGCTCAGTGTATACCCTCCTTGGGCAGGTTGGAAATGCCCTGACTACTTAGAGCAAAATTTACTTATGTTCATAAGGAAATACTACAGTTTAATTTAAATTTGGCTATATTCAGGAAAAATTGGATTGCATGTGTTTTTTTGATTTTACTTAAAGATTGGCTTATGACTAAAGGCCTCTAGTTCACAGGCAAACTTTAGGGACTAGGCTGACATCCTTACTTTGGGGGTGCTTCTTTGCACAGGAAGCATTGTCCTAATGCTGTATCTAGTGCTAGTGTAAAACCCAAGCTCAGGTCAATTTTGTCACACAAGTATTATTTTTTCTGGCTCAAGAGAAGTATAATGTTCAAATTTGGCTGAACCCAATAATGACTAGTGAGCCAATGATGGGTAAGACTTTGGGGAATAGCCTCAACCTAAGACAAGATATGTGTTTATGACCTGGGCACAGTCCCATGACGGGTAAGAGGTTGTCTGATGTCTGACCCACCTAAGACAGGCCTAGTCATTTTATTATTGTAAGGCCCCTGCTCTGACATTTACCTGCACTCTGAGCCTTGAAGGACACAGCCTGCAGATTGCTGGTTGCATATCCTATGCCTCCATTGTCCCATTTGTTTTGGTTTTCCTACTTGTGGGGGATCAGGAAGCTGGGCTTTTTTATTTAAAGTCAGTATTCTCCAGACACCTGGGGAACTCCCACTGTGCCAAGGTAGCCTCCCTATTTAAACTGAGATGTGATTCAATAAAAGCATTAAGGGACATTTTCCCGGAGTGAATGACCAGTGTGTCTGTGTTCTTTTTCAATCTGCAGGCCCGAGTTTGAATAGCTGAAAGTAGCACAGGACGCTACAGGTATGGAACAATTTTCTTAGCCTGTGATCTCAGTCCCCCAGTGGAACTGCTGCTCTGATTGTTTCTGGACTGCAAACTTGGCACACTACAGAAAATGAAAGTACACATTTAGATAACACAGAGACACAGCCAGAGCCAAATTTAGATAACACAGAGACACAGATAGAGCCAAAAATCTTATTGGCTAGACAGAAACCCCTGTCTGAGATTTAAAGGTGTCTTGGGGTGGGGCCCTGAACAATGCACCAAATGTAGTAACCTCATCACAACCCTCAAACAAGACCACCACCACAACAACAACAAAGCCAGAATTCGATGCAAGCACAAAAGGGTTTATTGACTACAAGTCCAGATTTGGGCTGACACTCAGCACTCCAGCTCAGTGAGTGAAGGAAGATCCTCCCTGAACCCTCATAGTAAAGGATTATTTTTAAAGAAAAAAAACTGCATATAGGGAGATTTAAGCTTTGTTATTGGCTATAGCTCTAGGAGAATTTGGGTAATTTTTATCAGTAGGCACAAGGACATTTGGAGCCCATCTGAAGTCCCAAAGATAGTTTGTCAAAACTTTTTATTCATTGGGGTACCTTGAGTAAGGCTGCCCTGACCAGGCCCTTAATCTCTTTTGGGTAGTTGGTAGTTGTTTGTAAAACTTTGTAGTTTTTCTTGGAACTGAGTGGAGCTAAGTATAGCCCTTGGCCAAGTTCTGTTTAAAATGGATATTTTAATGGAGTTTATGTTATGAGAAAGTCATCATCTCCATATGGCTATATGGTAATTATAGTACATAGGTAGGGTGTTATGGCACAGTCAGTAGCAACCATGTGCATAATCTTTGAAAAAACTTATGGATTATAGGTGATATTCTTCTTTAGTATGCCTTTGTACATATTCCTAAATGCTAAAATGTTTGAGACTTTTCCAACCAGCCCAATAATGGTGGTAGACACCACTAGGACAAAAAAAGGAATGCATCATTGTAGGTGTACCAGTAACATACTATGTGTTTACTGGAGTTTTTGCCATAGTGGCAAATGCAAACTTTCCACATTCACAGAAAGATTTTCCTGAGATAGGAAAGCAAGGACTCACCTAAGAACTATAGTTATTACTGTAGGATGCAGTGGTTCTAGCAAAGAGACTTTCCTTCATCCATTCTCTTCTGTGCCCAACTCGAGTTCATGATGATTCTAGTGAGAGTATTTCAAAGATCACCACCAGAAGACAGCATTTCCAAAAGACTGGCAGAACTTTTTTTTATCTTTCTTTGTTAGGTTTATTTATTTTTTATTTTAAAAGGTTTTTGTCCATATATGCCATTGTTCCCCACATTCCCTACTCCCAGTCCCTCCCAGTCCTCCCTCAGCTTTCACCCACCCCATCCAACTATCTATTCCCCAAGGTGGGAAAGGAGTTCCACAGTGAGTCAATTTAGCCTGGCATATCCAGTTGAAGTAGTTCTGAGTCCCTCATCCCAGTACTAAGACTGGGTTAGGTGTTTCTCTGTAGGTAATAGGCTCTGAGATGTCATTTTATGCACCAGGAGCATATTCTGATTCTACTGCAAGAGGACCCACAAACCGTCAGTCTTCTACCTTTGGATGACTTAGTTCCATTCCCTGAAGGTTCCTAGGCTCTTATTTCAGAGTCAGTGAGCTCCCAATAGTTCCACTCAGCCATCTCTGTGGGTCTTCTCCTCATGATCCTGAACCCTTAGCTCATATACTCTCTACTCTCTCTCTCTCTCTCTCTCTCTCTCTCTCTCTCTCTCTCTCTCTCTTTCTCTGCTTCTATCCATTGCTGGATTAAGGTTCTATAATGACACTTAGGGTGGTCATTCATTTGACTATAGGGAAATTCTGTTTAGGTACCTGGTCCATACTATTGCTTGGAGTCTTAACCAGGAACATCTTGTGGGTTCTTAGAGGTTTGTTTCCTTAGCACCAGGTTTCTTTCTACCCCACAGTGGCTCCCTCTATCAAGATATTCATTTCTTTGTTCTCCCTCTCTGTTACTCCTCCCACTAACCATCTCCTCTCATTTATTCCCACCTCCCCTTGCTCACTCCCCATTATAATCCCAATTTACACTAGAGATCTTCTCTATTTCCCCTTCCCAGGGAGATCTATGGATGTCTCTCTTAAATTCCTTCTGTTACCTAGCTGTTTGGGGTTGTGGTTTTCAGCCTGGTTACTCTTTGCATTATGTCCAAAATCCACTTATGAGTGAGTATATACCAAGTCTATCTTTCTGGGCCTGTGTTATCTCACTCAGAATGATACTCTCCAAATCCATATATTTGTCTCCAAACTTTAGGTTTTTTTTTTTGTTTTTTGTTTTTCTGATGAGTAGTTTTCCATTGTGTAAATGTATCACAATTTTTTAATCTGTTCTTCAGTTGAGGGGTATCTAGGTTATTTCCAGTTTCTGGCTACTACACATAATGATCCTATGAACATAGTTGAGCTAATGCCCTTGGGATAAGAATGCGCACCCTTTGGGTATGTGCCCAATAGTAGTATTGCTGAATCATACAGTAGACTAATTTCCAGGTGTCTGAGGAACTGCCATACTGATTTTCAAAGTGGCTGTACAAGTTTACACTCCCACCAATAATGGAGTAGTGATCCCCTTGTTCCACATCCCCTCCAGCATAGGCTGTCATCTGTGTTTTGATATTAGCTATTCTGACAGGTATAAGATGGTATCATAGAGTTGTTTTGATTCACATATTTTTGATGGCTAAGGATATTGAGCAGTTCTTAAGTGCCTTTAAGCCATTTGAAATTCTTCTGTTGAGAATTCCCTTTTTAGCTTTGAACCCCATTTTTAAAATTGGATTATCTGGGTTTTGGGCCTCTAATTTCTTGAGTTCTCTATCTATTTTAGAGATCAGTCCTCTGTCTGATGTAGATGAGTGGAGAATCTTTCCCATTCTGTAGGCTGTCATTTTGTCTTATCAACTGTGTTCATTGCCTTACAGAATAGAGATAGTTTGACTTCTCCAATTTGCATCTTAATCTCATTTTATTCTCTTATAGCTTTAGCTAAAACTTTGAGAACTATAGTGAATAGATCGGGGAAAGAAGACAGCCTTGTTTTTTTCCTGATTTTAGTGAGATTGCTTTGAGTTTCTCTCTGTTTAGTTTGATGTTGGCTGATGGCTTGCGGTATATAGCCTTTATCATGTTTAGGTATTTCCCTGTATTCCTGATCTCTCTAGGACTTTTATCATGAAGAAGTGTTGAATTCTGTCAAAGACTTTTTCAGCATCTAAGCAGATAATCATGTGGTTATTTTCTTTCAGTTTGTTTATATGATATATGATATGAACAGTTTTTGGTATGTTGAACCACCCCTGCACATTTAGGATGAAGCCTATTTGATTATGGTGGATAAATTTTTATATGTTCTTGAACTCTGTTTGTTAGTGTTTTATTGAGTATTTTCTTATCAGTGTTCATTATTGAATATTTTTGCATCAGTGTTCATGAGTGAGATTATTCTTTTTGTTGCATCTTTGAATGTCTTGGATATCAGGGTAACTGTATCCTCATAAAAAGAGTTTGGCAATGTTCCTTCAGTTTCTATTGTGTGGAACAGTTTGAGAAATATTCTTATTATATTCTTTGAATGTCTGGTAGAATTCTGCACTGAAACCATCTGTTCCTGGGCTTTTTTGGTTGGATGGCTTTTAATAACACCTTCATTTTCCTTGGGGGTTATTGTAGGCTGAAATATCAGAAAGAAAGTACCACAGTCAATTCTTACCAGTCTTGCAACTTTCTCAGCTTTACTCCTGGTCTCTTCTGCCTGTTGCTTCTGTCTCTGCCTGGTTTCTAGAGCCCTTATATAACCTATCCCATCCAGGTTAGGATTAAAGGAATGTAACCTTGAACTCTCAGAAACAGAAGAAGTTCTCTCTCTGGAGTTATGGGAGAAAGGATGTTGGTCACTACTCCTGGCTTTCCCTGTGCTTGGATTAAAGGTGTGTGTGAGTGACTCAGCTGTTTATCCTGGTATTCAAGGATCAAGGATTTCCTGAGCTGTCTGCCTAGGATTTGACTGTGTGGTCTCTCTGATATCGCAGTATTTATTAAATATCTAACATATATCCACATATCCCCTTTTGTGTCAAAAATGAAAAAGTAAGTTATAACTAACATAGGAAAAAACATATACAATAGGAACTATAATTACATGCAATAATGTACAAATAATAATTACATGAGAAATGTCCAGTTTGTTAACAATTGACAAATTTGCAGAAAGAAAGTATTCTATTAATTATCCTATTTTGGTGAGTCCAAAGGATTGTAACTAATCTACTTTGTATCTAACTTTTATTACTCACTAAAAACTATATTTTGATGTCTCTTAAACTTATACACTTTAACTTCTAAGTGAGTTTCTTTTCTAAAACTGTCACTAGAAAACTACAACTATTAATTGTTTCATCTTTAAATTCCTCAGAGACCCAAGAAAAAAATAATATTAAGTAAATAGCAATTTCCAAAATGTAAGAAATGAAACAACTGGCTGCCTGGACAGTCACCCAAATTCTTTTATGTTATTGGAGTGTCCATCTTTGGCCTACAAGTCTCAGATGTCTGACAGACTTGTCTGGGCAGCAGGATATTCCCAAAGTCCTTTCTACATTGTCTTGGGAAGGTTTGACAATTCTTTTGTATATTTCTCCTGCCTGTCCATTTTGAATATCATATTGTCAGCAGTCAAGGCAAGAGTACTTTCTTGCCCAGAGGCTAACTTTTGTCACAAAGAAGGTCAATTCATATGGAGGAATTTCCTTGATGTCCATAATCTTCTGTAAAGTGGTTTGGTGCTGCCAGAAGCAGATGTCCCATTGTAAAAAAATAATAACCTATGTTTTTGAAATTTCTTAAATGCCATATTCTATGGATCTCTGAAGTGCTTGAAGAAGACCTGTCCATCTAAAATATATCTGATCTTGAAAACATATTAGATATGACTATAAGTTTGATTGTAATGTCTAACTATTAACTTGCATTTCTTTATATCCTAATTAGTAATAATAACTTTCCTGGACTAGCAATTTGTGTTACATTATATAATACCTTGAACAAACAGTGACAAAATTAATCTTAACCTTATATCAATATACACAGTTTGTATACCATATACAAAAAATCAAATCCAATGTAAAAATATTTAAAGCTAGTTATTTTTTAAAAGTAGATTCTATAATCTACCCTTATATTCTACCATATCTGTATCCCTTTTTTCTTTTCTTTTTTTAAACGAAAACACTAAGTCTAATCTTTCTTGTTTAGCTTTTTTCTAACCATAACCAATAACGATTTTTAACCAATTACCCTAAACAATGACAATCATCCATAAACCATTGAAAGACCAAAAACTACCCACTCCACCTCTTGTGAATGTGGGTGTTGTGTTCTCAAATTTACTTCCTGCCGTCTAAAGGGTGATGGCATCATTAAGGGATCCTGAAAAGTGTTCTTGATTGTCAAGTCTTGAAGTATGTAGCTGTATTGTTTGTTACCCAGTCTCTGCATAACAGAAAAGTGTACAGCTTGTCTCAGGTCCTGGCTAGAGAGGAGTCTGTGAAGCTGGTTCATGTCAGCTAGCCACCTCCTAAATGTCCTGAGCAGTTTGTAGTCTAAATGTGATCTTTGGTTGGTATTTGTCAGTCTGGTGCCTTTGTCATAGTCCATGTGATATCCTCATTGCAGGGCCCCATCTTCCTTTTGGATATTTGCAGTTCACAGTTAGACATTGTCATGGATTACTGCAGAAAACTGATAAGATACTAAAACATTACACAATATACAAAAAGCTAAATACATACATTTTTATTCAGAGTAGGATTAGTAACAATAGAACTGTCCCTTCTTTTTAGTCATTCTTCTGTCCCATATCAGGTGGCTCTTCTGATGTGATACAGAGATTTTGCATTTTTTCTTAAAAAAGTATGCTTGGGTTTAGAGAAGGAGGGAGCCACATGCCAAATCCAAAGCCAGCTTTAATTTATAATTTAACTGGGACTTCAACTTATCTTGTAACTAAAAATGGAGCTTAAAAAGAAAGATTTTACCACATAGAGTATATTGGTACAAATAGATGCAATATTTTTTTGCTTCTGAATTTTTCTGGATAGCTTCCCTTCTGTTGGAGATGTCTAGATGTCCAAGGTCTTTTAACTTCTTTAAGATGGTTATTTCTGGTTTTTTGTAAAGTCAAAACCAAAAACCTGCCCCAAGCCTTTGTTTATTCTTACAAATTAAAAATTGTAGTATGGGTAGATAAACCATCAATTTTTATTTTCATAAAGTTCCTCTGGTTCAAATCAAGTCTTTATTAATTTTGATGGAACCCATAACTTTTCCTCACCTGTGGAAACAAAATCAAAACCTCTTCCCCAATGTAGCACATAGTCTGGCTTCCATTCTGAAGTCAGTACATCTTTGAAATAGATGGGCTGATTTAGCTCATCCTCTTTTTTCTATATTCCAATACCTTTCAGCAGCTGTTGTTCCTTTCTCATTAGCATTGAGAAAATTCAAAGTTAATAAAGCACTATGTAGTCTATTTCTAGGGGTCTTTGTTACTCCTTTCTGTTTATTTAACATCTTTTTTAGAGTTCAATTTGATCTCTCTATGACTACTTGTCCTGTAAGATTATGTAGTATTTCTGTAATATGCTTTATATTACAATAAGCAAAAAATTGTTTCATTTTACTAGATACATATGCTGGAGCATTATCTGCCTTAATCTCTACAGATATTCCCATGATGTCCATGACTTCGAGCAAATGTGTGACTACAGAATCAGCCTTTTCTGAACTCAAAACAGTTGCTCATTGAAATCCTGAAAATGTATCTATTGTATAATGCACATATCTTAATTTTCCAAATTCTGCCAGATTTTATATATATATATGTATATATGTAGGGAGCTGCATTGTACCGCGCCCTAAAAATGGCGCCGGTTTCCGCCTTCAGCCCTCCCGAGGGCTAGTGCTCTCGGGAGTAAACAACTCCTTTTTTGGCTGTAGGCGAGGATGGTGGCTTGCTTCGGCGTCCTAGGACCTATGGGCGATGTCCACGTAGCTTACTGGGGTTGGAGGCCCAGAGGGTATTTAGCCACAAGCGGGCTTCCCCTGGGAGAGAAGATTCAGAAGATTGTACAAAGGTCCTGAATAAAACGGCTGGAGAGAAGAATCCTGAGTCGCGTTTTTCCTTGCCGGCGAGGTTGGGCGCGACATATATATATATATGTATACCATTAGGGTTACTCCCTGATGATAATGGAGTTTGAATATAAAAGGAACAGATGGGACATCTTTTTACAATTTCTTTGGCTTGTTGCCAAGTGATGGAGAAATCATTTTTTAATCCTTTTAACATTATCGTGATTTTTTCTATGAAACTCTGAGGCCTCTAGTACATTTTCTGTTCATCATTACCTTGTATAAAGGACCTGGCAGGCATGCATGGGATTGGACGTGCGTTATATAAAAGGCATAATCCCTATTCCTGATTATTTCTTATAACTGAATAAATAATGAAGTATATTCTGACTCATCATTAATAAAATCAGCAGTTTCAATGTGTAAAACAACTCTTTCTGCATACTGAGAGTCAGTGACTATGTTGAGAGCTTCAGTAAAATCCATTACTACCATCACAATAGCATATAATTCTGGCTTTTGAACAGAATTATAAAGGCTTTGAGCCACTTTACTTATATCTTCTGATTTGTAACCTGCCTTTCCTGACTTATTTGTGGGGGCTCCAGTAATTGGTTTAGCTCACACAAAATGAGGAAGAATCCAATTAGTTTTCTTTAAAAGTTCAATTATTTGCTTTGACAGGTATTTGTTGTTAATATCTCCCCCCAAAATTACTGCAGGCTCTTTGCCATGGTTCAATTTCTACCCATAATTGCTCAATTTCTTTATTAGTTTAAAGTATAAAAATTTCTTCTTGGTCCATTCCTGTTAATTGACAAAGTCTTAATTTCACTTTAAAGATCAATTTGAAATCTTTTCCACATATGTCTTTAATTTTTTACTTGGTTTATGTGGCAGAAATATCCATTTCAATCTAACATTTTCCCTTTGCATTAAAATTCCCATAGGGAAATGCATAGAGGGCAGGATAACTAGGATGCAATTAAGGTCTGGATCCACACGATCCACATGTGCATCCTGTAATTTCTTTTCTACCAAAGCCAATTCTCTCTCAGCTTCAGGTGACAATTCTCTTGGACTATTTAAGTCCTTGTTTCTTTATCTTGTTCATTTAAGGGTATTGCCAAAAACAGTCTTTTGAATCAATAACTATAATGGGCCATTCTTTTGGTAAAAGAGAAAGTAAAGGAATTTCAGAAAGAAGAGAGCCTATTGGCTGAATCACCTTGTTTATTTTCCTTTAATTTGTCACCTTCCTCCACTTTCCAGGTTTCTTTTTAAGGACAAATACTGGAGAGTTCCAAGGGCTTGTTGATTCTTCTATATGCTGAGCATTTAACTGCTCCTGCACCAGCTGCCCTAAGGCTTGCAGTTTCTCTTTTGTTAATGGCCATTGATTAGTATATATATACTTATTTGTTAGCCATTTTAAAGGTAGTGCTGTGAGTGTCTGAAAGATCAACAGCTGTTGTGCCTTGTTTCTGTACAGCTTGTATAGTTTGTGACTGTTTCTTATAATATCTTCTAATATTTCTCCCAGAAATATGTATTAGCTTGTAATTTATTTCTGTGTTTGGAGGAATATTAGTCTGTGTGTTCTATTGTTGTAATAAAACACATACTCATAAATTTATAGCAATGTTAGCTACATATGGCTTTAATACAACTCTCTGTCCTTCTGGTCCTATACACTCAAGCCATTTTTCACTTTGTTTTACTTGAGATAATGACCAAATACCCAAACATTGACCATTTATCTCCTGGAGGGGCCAACTTGGATGCCATGGCTCTGGTGAAATTATTGATACATATGCCACTGTGTCCAATAAACTTTCAATATAACATCATTAATTTGTACTTTTTAATTTTGGCCTTCTTTCACTAGTAGACATTTGCCAGAATATTGTTTTTACAATGTTTTCTGAGTTTTTTTCTTTTTCTATGAATTATCATTTAGTGTAGTATGTGTATGTGTGTAGTATATTATGATGCAAATGGATTTAACAGATATTTATAGAAACTTCCACCCAACACAAAGGAATATACTTAGTTCTCAACACCACATAAGACTTCCTCTAAATTGACCACATAATTGATCATAAAGCAAATAAAAATAGATACAAAAACAATGGAAATAATGCCTTGTATCATACCAGACCACAAGGGCATAAAGTTAGAAATCAATAACATTAAAAATCATAGAAAGCCTACTAACTCATGGAAACTAAAAATCACTCAATTGAACCATCTCTGGTCAAGAAAGAAATCAAGTCTTCCTAGAATTTAACAAAAATGAATCCACAATGCACCCAAACTTATCATACACAATGAAAGCAGTCTTAAGAGGAAAAATTATAGCACTAGATGCCTATATGAAAAACCTAGTGAAATCCTGTGGGGTTTCCTGCAGAGAGGCTGCACCAAAAAAATTCCATATTCACTCAGAGGGCTTGGGTTAAAAAAAAAAAAAAAAGAAAAATCTAGTTAGTGAGGTGGAAACTCCAATGGGAGCCTTTAAGTGCCGCTCTGGCATTGTTGCCTTGGGCAATTGGCTTTTTCATAAATTTGCATCCTAAATCTGGATGGCAAATGAAGCATGATTATTAGTATTATCAATAAAAACCTGAAGTCAGGGTGAAAGGTGAAAGATCAGAGAAGCAAGGTAGCAGCCACTGCAGACTTCGTATCTCTATAAATCATCAGCCCAAAACAGGGGGAGGATCCTGTCTTCATCTACCTTATATTCCTGTTTCTACCTCCCCAGTAGTGGAATCAAAGGTGTAAGTTCCCAAGGGCTGAGATTAAAGGTGTAAGGCAACATGGATCAGCTTCTGTGGTTAACTAGTGGGTAGCTCCATCCTCTGATTGTCAGGCAAGTTTCCTTTGTCAGAATACAATCAAAATGTCATACAACAGCCAATAAAATATTTTAAGGCATATAAAAGTCAATGGTTATGAGAGTTTACATAACTCTGGAGGGATCTCAGAAAGTGATTTAAGATGTAAATGCTTGTTGTAAAGATATAAGTAAATGATTTAAGGTGTGTGAAAATAAAACATGTATCAGATTTCTTTTGCTTTTTATAATATTGTTAAAAGTCCAGAATTTTAACATTGATCAATGGAGTTCTGATGAGCTGGTAGAGCACAAGCTCAAGATTTTAAATTTCTTTCATTGTCTTTTAAGTATAGATTTAAAGGTGCTTTCATGGGATAATGACATTTCAGTCCAATCCATACCTGGTTCTCTGGACAGAGAAAAAATATTCATGCATTTTAACCTAAATCTATAGCTTTTTCTAGGAAGGTGTGAGTCTACTCTAGCTGTTTTACAAATACCAGTTATGTGCTTTTCATGCATCGTGGATTTCTTTTTCTTTTTTATTTTTTTTTCTTCTTTATTTATTTTGTATTTATCAAAAAAACCAGTAAAATGAATTTAAAATGCGAAAAAGTTAACAATAACTATAAAGAGGATAAGAATCATAAGCATGGCTTATCAAGGGTGGTAATGCAAATAAGATTGCTACACATATATTTACTTTGTGTTCAGCTTTCCTCTGAATTTTTTTTCCATTTCTGTATATCCTCATTCAAGGTCCCTTCCCTCTCCTACCACATCAGGTCATTTTTCTTCTCTGCAACTCCCCATCCCCTCCCTGGGCAGGGAGCAGACAGTCCTATGGTCCCACTGACCCAATAATGCTTGGATCAGTCTCCACTCCTGGCCAAATCCAGTTTTGTCCCCCCTCCCTCAAGAGTGAGTAGGTGTTCCTATAGTTGCAGTGGGGTTTGAAGGGTCAGTCCAGGGTGTTTCTGATCCCAAGCTGTTCAGTGGTTGTGGTTTGCACCTTGGGCATGCTTGGCTTTTTTTCTTGTTTGCTTGTTTAGAGTCCACTAATGAGTGAGTCCATCCCCTGCTTATCTCTCTGAGATTGTGATACCTCGCTCAGGAGGATATTCTCCAAATCCATCCATTTGCTGGTGAATTTTAGCATATCATTTTTTTTTTTACTGCTGAGTAGTATTCCATTGTGTAGATGTACCACAGTTTGTTAATCCATTCTTCAGTTGAGGGACATCTAGGTTGTTTCCAGGTTCTTGCTATTACAAATAATGCTGCTATGAACATAGTTGAGCTAATACCATTGTTGGTGGGAGTGTAAGCTTATTCAGCGACTTTGGAATGCAGTATGGCAGTTTCTCGGAAAATTGAGAATCAATCTCCTCAAGGACCCAGCAATACCACTTCTGGGTATATACCCTAAAGATGCACAGTCACACTCCAAAGGCAAGCTCAACTATGTTCATAGCAGTGCTATTTGTAATAGCAAGAACCTGGAAACAACCTAGATGCCCCTCCACTGAAGAATGGATTAACAAATTGTGGTACATCTACACAATGGAGTACTACACAGCAGTAAGAAAAAATGATATCCTAAAATTTGCAGGCAAATGGATGAATTTGGAGGATATCCTCCTGAGCGAGTTATCACAAACCCAGAAAGACAAACAGGGTGTGTACTCACTCATTAGTAGACTCTAAACAAACAAACCTACAAACAAACAAGAAAAAAGCAAAGCATGCCCAAGCTGCAAGACACAACCACTGAACAGCTTTGAATCAGAAACACCTTGGACTGACTCCTTGGATCCCACTCACCCTAGAGGAACACCTAACCCAGTCTTGAGGTTGGGGGGAGAAAACTGGATCTGCCAGGAGTGGAGGCTGAACTAAGCAATATTGGGACAGCAGGACCTTGGGACTGCCTGCTGCCTGCCCAGGGAGGGGATGGGGAGTTGTGGAGAAGAGAGAATGATATGATGGGGTGGGAGGGGAAAGGGACCTTGAATAAGGATATACAAGGATAGAAAATGTTATTTCTTTGTTCATAATAATAAAATAAAAAAAAACAAAAACAAAATGGCCCTGGGGAAAATAAAATAAAATGGTTAATAGATAAGCCCATATGGGTTCAGCAATGGCCTTTAACAAAAAAATTTGCAGGCCTTAGAATGTCTTATATAAGAATAGTTAAATGCTCAGTGTATTGCAGAATCAACCAGCCCTTGGAATTCTCCTGTATTTGTTATCAAAAAGTAATCTAGAATGGAGAATGGTAACAGATCTAAGAGCAAAAAACAAGGTGATTCACCCAATGGGTTCTCTACAATCTGGAATTCCTTTGCCTTCTCTGTTATGTGAAGAACAGCCTATCATAGTTATTGACTTAAAGACTATTTTTTTCACTATGCCACTTAATAAGACAAAGAAAAATTTGCCTTTACAATGCCCACTTATAATTCACAGCCTGTAAAAAATATTAATTAACAGTTATCCCACAGAACTTGTTAAATAGCCCCACTCTGTGACAATATTTTGTAAATAGCTATTAGAAGTGATATATAAGCAATTTCTACTGACTATCATTTACCACATTATATTATTGGCTAACTCAAATATAGATACTTTAAAAAGTATGTTTGAATAAATGAAAAAATGCCTACTTGAGAATTATAAATTGCTCCTGAAAAAATACAAAGAGGACATTCTATTAATTATTTAGGATATAAATAGGCCTACAAATATTAGACTTCAAAAGGTATAGATCAGAAGGGATAGGTTGTGGATTCTTAAAGATTTCCAAAAATTGCTAGGACACAGTTCCAATACATAACCCACTATTAGAATTAAAAAGTAATGAACTAATTAATTTGTTCAAAACCTTAGATGATGACAAGGACTTAAGTAGTACAAGAGAATTGTCAGCTGAATCTGAAAGAGAATTGGCTTTGGTGGAAAAGAAATTACAGGATGCACATGTAGATCTTGTAGATCTAGAGCTTAATTGCATTCTGGTTATTTTATGCTTTAGGCACTCTCCTACAGGTATTTTAATGCAAATGGGAAATAGTATACTAGAATAAGTATTTCTACCACAAAAACTGACTAAAAAATTACAGACATGTGGAAAAGTTCTCTGATTTGATTTTTGAAGGAAAATTAAGAAATGGTCAACTGATAGGAATGAACCAAGCTGAAATTGTTGTATCTTTAAAATACTGAAGAAATTGACAAATCATGAACAGAAAGTGAACCTGGCCAAATATCTTGCAGTAATTTTTAAGAAATATTAGCAACAGATATCCTCAAAGCAAAAGAATTCAATTTATAAATGAAACTAACTGAATTATTCCTCATGTTATATAGGAAACACCAATTTTTAGGGCCCCTACATTTTATACTGATGCAAATAAATTGTAAAAGTAGGATACAAATCAAAAATCTAAGTGGCTCAAAATCCTTAGAATTATAAGCCATCATGATGGTATTAATGGATTTTACAGAACCTCTTAACATAATCACTGACTCTTAGTATGCAGAAAGAGATGTTTTACACATTAAAACTGCTAGCTTTATTCCTGATGAGTAAAAACTAACTTCATTATTTATTATGCTAAAGAAGTAATCAAAAATAGAAATCATCTCATATAAATAATATATCATCCTATCCCATATGAGTCTGACAGGCCCTTTAGCACAAGGTATTGATGAAATTGATAAATTATTAATGGAAAATGTGGTAGAACCCTCAGAGTTTTATTTAAAAAATCACATCAATAGCAAAAGTTTAAACAAGAAGTTCTCCATTACTTGGCAACAAAACAAAGAAATTGTAAAACGATGCCCTACCTGTTTCTTCCATAATCAAACTCATTACCAGCAGGAAGTAATTCTAAAATTATACATAGAATTGAAATTTGGCAGATGAATATACTTCAATTTACAGAATTTGGAAAATGAAAACATATACACAATTGGGACAATAGGTAATTGGTCAACATGTAGAAGGAAGCTGTGGCACAATTGGGACAATAGGTAATTGGTCAACATGTAGAAGCTGTGGTCTAAAGAGGATAACATTAAATTTAACTATTCTCCATCCTGGGGCATGTACTTTAGCTGTACCTCATCTTTTTTGGGGGGATAGTAATAAAGCTTAGAAAATCTGTAAGGCTGCATTGTTGTCTGTCTTTATCTTTTTAAGCAACTTCATACGTGTCCTTATAAGTCCCTTGTACTATCCTGCCTAGCTTTATGCCAATTTGAAACAAGCTCAAGGCTGCTCACCACATAATAATCAAGCTACTAAACCTACAGAATAAAGAAAAAATACTAAGAGCTGCAAAGGTAAAAGGCCAAATTACATATAAAGGCAGACCCATCAGAATAACACCCAACTGTTCAATGGAAATGATAAAAACAAGAAGATCCTGGTCAGATGTAATACAGACAGTAAAAGATCATGGGTGCCAACCTAGACTACTATATCCAGTAAAACTATCAATCACCATAGATGGACAAAACAAGATTTTCCTCAACAAAACCAGATTTAAATAATACCTATCCACAAATCTGGCCCTACAGAAAGAACTAGAGGAAAAACTCCAACCAAAGGAAACCAGATACACCCATGAAAGCACAGTCAATAATCCCACAGAAGAAAAGCTCAAAGAAAAGAAATACACAACCACCAAAAATAATAGGAAATAACAACCAGTGGTCACTAATATCCCTTATTATCAATGGATGCAATTTACCTATAAAAAGACACACCCTAACACAATGGATACATAATCAGAAGCTGTCCTGCTGCATACAAGAAACACATCTCAATTTCAAAGACAGACACAGTCTCAGAGTAAAGAGTTGGGAAAAGATGTTCCAATCAAATGGTCCCAAGAAACAAGCTGGTGTAGCCAACATAATATCTAACAAAATAAACTTCAAACTAAAATTATTCAAAAGAGACCAAGGATATTACTTATTCATCTCAAGAAAAATTCACGAAGATAAAATCTCAATCCTGAATAGGCCTTCAACACAAGGGCACCAACATAAGTTTAAAAACAAAGACTAAAGCTTAAACCTCACATCAAACCCCAAACACTAATAGTGGGTGTGGATATACATTACACATTTAATAAAACCTGAATAATGGGGAGAGAGCATCCAGGCATATCCTAGGCAGACAGCTAAGGAAATTCTTAAACCTTAAATACAAAGATAAACAGCTGAATCAGTCACACACCTTTAATACCACCACAGGGAGAGGGAGTGGTGACCTCCACCCACAACAGAACTTCTTCTGTTTCTGTGAGTTCAAAGGTACACGCCTTTAATCCTAACCTGGATGGAATAGGGTATATAAGGCCTTGTAGAAACCCAGCAGGAACTGAAGCCACCACAGAAGCAACAGGCAGAAGAGATCAGGAGTGAGGCTGAGAAAGTTGCAAGACAATTTGGTTGGCAAACACTCCTGGCTTTTTTCCCTGCACTACAGTTTCGTCCAGGGACCTGCCCCTGTGGGAATTACACTAGCACCTTTTGTGGGCGTTTTTTTTTTTTTATTTTTGCCGGCCACGCCATGAACAGGTTGCTGGCGCATAATTTTGGGGACTAACAAGTCCACTTTATCTCGCTGTGTGTGGATGTAATGTACTGGTGCTCTCTCTTCTGCCTAACGGGGCTTTAGAGATTTATGCGTGGTTGATTTGAGGCACTGTCTGAGCGGCTTGCACGTGTCTGCTGGCGAGCTAGTCTGCTGTGGGCCCGCTTCCTTGTGGATTCAGTTTGCAGGGGTGATGACTCTTGCTTGCTGGTTCCATATTTCCCCTTAAGTTTCAGCATGGGAAATAAGCCAGCTAAATCCATACCTCCATCTTCACCCTTAGGGTATGTGCTAGAGGTGTTGAGACCTCTTAGCCTTATGCCCTATCTAGATACTACCAAGCTGATCCATTATTGTACAAAGAAATGGCCCAGATATCCCCTAGACAGTGAACTAAAGTGGCCACCTAATGGCACCTTGGATCCCGATATTTTGCGGGAATTATCTATTTAATGCCAGCAACCAGGCAGATTGAAAGAGTTAAAAAATTCCCCTATATACAAGCTTTCTCTTCCTTAAATTCTAAGCCTTCTCACCTAAGTTCTCCTGCTTGCCTGCTGTTAGCCACTTTCTCAGACCCTGATGATTCTCATCCCTTTCCTTTGTCTGAACTCTCCCAGGTTGCAAAGAAGTTAGGCTCTCACAGTTCGATTTTCTACTGCCTTTACAATTTTAACCAATAATCTTTTACCTGAGGAGCGCAGACAAGTTTGGGAGCAGGCTAGACTACATGCAGATGAGGTTCATCAAACAAATTTGGTGAGAAACTACAGGACATGATTCAAGATAAACAAAAAATCCATCCCAGTTTCTAGAGCACCTTACAAATGCACTCTTGCAGTTCACAAATTTAGATCCAGAGAGCACTGAGGGAAGACAGCTTCTTCTGACCCATTTTTTTAATCAAAGCTACCTGGACATAAAGGCCAAGCTTAGATCTCTTGAGAAGGGCCCATTAACTCCCCAAGCAGACATTTTGGTGCTTGCATTCAAGGTGTATCACCAGAGAGATGAGAGAATTCAGCAGGAGAAATACCTCCTGCTGGCGGAGGCGATCAGGCCAGCACACCTGCCCCCACCACGAAGGCCATCCAGGTCATGTCCTAAGTTTTATGGACACCACTGGCCAGGCAGCTGCTGCCCTACATCAAAGGGTGGGGACACAGCAAGCTTGGATGAGGTTTATAATGTCCTGGGACTGGCCGAGGATGAATGATGGTGCCCAGGCCCTCTCGGTCTGGCAAACGTTATCACACAGAGAGAGCCTCAGGTGGATATTGAGGTTTCTGGCTGGACCATTTCTTTCCTGGTGGACACTGGAGCAGCGTTCTCAGTTCTGCAGGAGTATTGGGAGCCACCATTTCTTTCAGGCCTTACAATTGTCGGGGTAGGAGGCAAATCCATGTGACCTTATCAGACACTGCCACTTAATTGCATTTTTAGAGAAATTCCTATTACTCAGTCATTTGATGCCAAGTTGTCCAACAGCTCTAATGAAAAGAGATTTCTTAGCAAAAGTGGGAGCTTTCATTTCATTTAGTGATCACATTTGCCTAAACCCAGACTCACCAGCCTCTCCAACTGTTCTCTGTACTATCCAATTAGCCTGTAAGTTGTACCTTCCTGACAATCTACTTCCTCCTCTCACTCCAAAGTAGACAGGACCATATAGAGTAATTTTGACAACTCCTTCCCACATTAGATTCATTTGTCTAATCTTAAACCTTTTATCCCCCCTCCTCAAAATAGCCAGATAGGAGACCCAAAATGTTAAAAAACCAGCTCCAAGCTTCCTTTGCAGCCGACCAGAGCAGAAGCCAAGGTGGTAAACAAAGGGCCCCAGGCAGTCTGCTTGGAATCCAAGGTAAACAAAGAATCATTCAACTCAGCAGTTAAAGCAGCCACTCCCTGAAGATGCATTGCAGGTAAAACAAAGACCACTCCCCATCCTCCTGCAGGAGTCCAGGTAGGCAAAATACAAGACACCTTAATCCTTTCTCTTTACCATACCTAGCAAGGATCCACAAACATTAACATGCAGGCAGCAGACAATAGAATCCCTTAGCAGAAGAAAATAACCATTCACACAATGCAGCTAACTCAATGTTTACTCCCAAGTTTCTTTCTTCCATCCTTTCCCCTTAGCCTGTCACCCCCAAAGCTCTATCACTGCAGACAATAGAATCCCTTAGGAAAGAAAAAGAACCATTCACACACCCAGCTAACTCAAGGTTTACTTCCAAACTCCTTTCCCCTTAGTCACTCCCAAAGCTCTATCACTAACCCATATTTTTTTCCGAGCTCCAGGAAACAAACTTCCATGGCCCTATGATCTAAATCCTTCATTCTGCCAGCAAGATGAGCTAAAGACCTCTCTATCGCGGTAAAAACCCGCCCTAAGATATGTTTTAAACAGGGTTTATTTGGTGAAAATAGCTTACAAAACAGAGCAGGTTTTAGGAGAAGATGACAGGATGAGGTTGCAGCGCGCCAGAGCCTTTCTAAGGAAGATTCTTCATCTCCACGCCGTACGTCCAAACTCCCTGGCAGCTGGAGCGAACTGCGCACTCGGTCGGGGAACTCTCATGAGAGAATGACGACTTCCTGTCCTGGTCCCCTCCCTCGAAGGTCTACTTCCGGAATCCTTTTCAGTTAACCACGCCCAGCTCGTCTCCATTCCTATGACGCGATCGTTCACATATACAGTTCCTGATTTCCCGCTACATCTCCCCGTTTTGTCTAAATAGGAAGGTTCTAAACTAGGTATAAA
>PVIH01008174.1:0-93522 GCA_004025045.1 Sigmodon hispidus
TCAAAGAAATCAGTAGCCCTTCTATACACTAAAGATAGAAGAGCTGAAAAAGAAATAAAGGAAACATTACCCTTCATATTAGCTGCAAATAGTATTAAATACCTTGGAGTAACTATAACCAAAGAAGTAACAGACCTATTTGACAAAAATTTTAAATCATTGAAGAAAGAAATTGAAGAGGATATCAGAAAATGGAAAGATCTCCCATGTTCCTGGATTGGTAGGATCAACAATGTAAAAATGGCAATTCTACCAAAGGCAATCTACAGATTCAATGCACTGCCTATCACAATCCCAAAACAGTATTTTTTGGACCTTGAAAGAACAATACTCAATTTCATTTGGAATAACAGGAAAGCCAGGATTGCCAAAACAATTTTACTCAACAAAAGAACCTCAGGAGGTATCACCATCCCTGACTTCAAGCTATACTATAGAGCTACAGTAATAAAAACAGCCTGGTACTTGCATAAAAACAGACTTGTGGACCAATGCAATAGAATTGAGGATCCAGACTTTAACCCAAAAACCTATGAACACCTGATCTTTGACAAAGAGTCCCAAAACATTCAATGGAAAAAAGATAGTATATTTAACAAATGGTGTTGGCATAGCTGGATGGAAGTGTGTAGAAAAATGCAAATAGATCCAAGCCTGTCACCCTGCACAAAACTCAAATCCAAGTGGATCAAAGATCTCAACTTAAACTCAACCACTTTGAACTTGATAGAAAAGAAAGTGGGAAATACACTTCTACAAATTGGCACAGGCAATATAACACCAGTGGCACAGGCACTAAGACCAACAATCAGTTAGTAGGATCGCCTGAAGCTGGGAAGCTTCTGCAAAGCCAAGGACACTGTCAGTAAGACAAAATGCCAGCCTACAGAATGGGAAAAGATTTTCACCAACCCTACAAGTGATAGAGGACTAATCTCTAAGGTATATAAAGAGCTCAAGAAGTTAGAGCCCAATACCTTGAATAACCCTATCAAAAAATGGGGTACAGATCTAAAAAGGGAATTCTCAGCAGAGGAACTACAAATGGCTGAAAGGCATCTGAAAAAGTGCTCATCATCTTTAGCCATCAGAGAATTGAAAATCAAAACAACTTTGAGATACTACCTAACACCTGTTAGATTGGCTAAGATAAAAGGCACAGATGACAGCCTATGTTGGAGAGGATGCGGAGCAAGGGGAACACTCCTCCATTGTTGTTGGGAGTGTAAGCTTGTCCAGCCACTTTGGAATGCAATATGGAGGTTTCTCAGAAAATTGAGTATCAATCTCCCCAAGGACCCAGCAATACCACTTCTGGGTGTATACCCTAAAGAGGCACATTCACACTCCAAAGGTATTAGCTCAACTATGTTCATAGCACCATTATTTGTAATAGCAAGAACCTGGAAACAACCTAGATGTTCCTCAACTGAAGAATGGATTAACAAACTGTGATACATCTACACAATGGAATACTACTCAGCAGTAAGAAAAAATGATATCCTAAAATTTGCAGGCAAATGGATGGATTTGGAGAATATCCTCCTGAGCGAGGTATCACAATCTCAGAGAGATAAGCAGGGTATGTACTCACTCACTAGTGGTCTCTAAACAAACAAACAAGAAAAAAAGCCAAACAAGCCCAAGCGACAAACCACAACCACTGAACAGCCTGGGATCAGAAGCACCCTGGACTGACCCTTCGAACCCCACTCCAACTATAGGAACACCAGACTTACTTACTCTTGAGGAATGGGGGACAAAACTGGATTTGGCCAGGAGTGGAGACTGATCCAAGCATTATTGGGTAAGTGGGACCATAGGACTCTCTGCTCCCTGCCCAGGGAGGGGATGGGGAGTTGCGGAGAAGAAAAATGACAAGATATAGTGGGAGGGGGAAGGGACCTTGAATAAGGATATACAGGGATGGGAAAAAAAATTTCAGAGGGAAAGATGAACACAAAGCAAATATATGTGTAGCAATCTTATTTGCATTACCACCGTTGATAAACCATGCTTATGCTTATGATTCTTATCCTCTTTATAGTTATGGTTAATTTTTCCTCATTTTAAATTTATGTAACTATTTTTTTGTTACATACAAAATGAAGAAGGAAAAAAATTTTAAAAAAAGAAAAAAAAAGACTGCTTTTATTGTGTCCCACAAGTTTGAGTATGTTGTGTATTCATTTTCATTAATTTCTAGGAAGACTGATTTCTTTCTTAATTTCTTCCTTGACCCAGAAGTGATTCAGTTGAGTAATGTTCAGTTTCCATGTGTTGGTAAGCTTTCTGTGATTTTTGATGTTGTTGAACTCTAACATTAGACCCTGGTGGTCTGATATGACAAGAGGGATTATTTCTACTTTTTTGTATCTATTGGCATTTGTTTTATGACCAATTATGTGGTCAATTTTAGAGAAAGTTCCATGTGGTGCTGATAAATATATAAAATCCTTTGCATTTTGGTGGAAACTTCTATAAATATCTACTAAATTCTTTTGAATCATAACCTCTGTTAGAATCCTTATTCCTCTGTTGAATCTCTGTTTGTTTGACTTATCCAAGGGTGAAAGTGGGGTACTGAAGTCTTCCACTATTAGGGTGTGTGAGTTGATCTGGGATTTAAGCTTTAGTTGTGTTTCTTTTACATAGATAGGTGCCCTTTTATTATGGGCATAAATATTCAGAATTGAAATCTTATCTTTATCAATTTTCCCTAAATGAATAAGTAATGTCTGTCCTGATCTCTTTTAATTTATTTTACTTTGAAGTCTACTTTGTTCGATATTAAGATGATAACACCAGCTTGTTTCTTTTTATTTTTTAAAGATTTATCTATTTATTATGTATACAGTGTTCTGCCTGTATGTATGTTTGCACACCACAAGAGGGCACCAGATCTCATTGTAGATGGTTGTGAGCCACCATGTGGGTTCTGGGATTTGAACTCAGGACCTCTGGAAGAGCTGCCAGTGATCTTAACCTCTGAGATATCTCTCCAGCCCAACAACACCAGCTTGTTTCTTAGAGTCATTTGATTGGAAAATTTTTTCCCAACCCTTTACTTTGAGACTATGTCTGTCTTTAAGGTTGAGGTGTGTTTCTTGTATGCAGCAGAAGGATGGTTTCTATTTTGTATCCATTGTGTGTGTCTTTCTATAGGTGAATTTAGTCCATCGATATTAAGGGATATTAGTGACCACTGAGTGATATTTTCTGTTACTTTTGATGGTAGCTTGTTTGCATTTCCTTTCTCTGGGGTTGATTTGGTGGGATTATTGATTGTGGTTTCTTGGGTATATCTGGAACCTCTCATTCCCTCTAATGCTTTCTGAAGACCTGGATTTGTAGATAGATATTATATAAGTCTGACTTTGTCATGAAATATCTTGTTTACTCCACCTATGGTGAATTCTAGTTTTGCTGGGTATAGTAGTCTATGTTGGCAGCTATGCTCTTTTAGTGTCTGTATAACTTATGACCAAGGTCTTCTTGCTTTCATTGTTTCCATTGAATAGTCAGGTGTGATTCTGATGGGTCTGCCTTTATAGGGAAGTTGGCCCTTTTCTTTTGCAGCTCTCACAATTTTGTCTATGTTCTGTATGTTTTGTGGCTTAATTGTTACATGGCAAGCAGTCTTTTTTGGGAGGTCAAATCTATTTGGTGTTCTGTAAAATTCTTGTATCTTTATAGGCATTTCCTTTTTAGGTTCGGAAAGTTTTCTTCTATAATTATATTAAACACATTATCTGTGCCTTTGAGCTGGTATTCTCCTTTTTCTATTCGTATTATTCTCAGTTTAGGTCTTTTCAAGGTATCCCAAATTTCTTGAACATTTTGAATATGGCTTTTTTGGTTTTTGTGTGTTTATTGACTGATGAATCTATTTCTGCTATTGAGTCTTCTACCTTAGTGATTCTCTCTTTCATCTCTTGGATTCTGTTGGTTATGCTTGTACCTGTAATTCCAGCTCTTTTCTTTAGATTTTTCTATTTCTACCTTTGCCTCATTCTGTGCCTTTTTTATTGCTTCTAATTCACTTTTTAGTTCCTGAAATGTTTCTTTCATGTTTTGATTTTCCTTTTCTGGGTTTTCTTTCAAGGTTTTATTCATCTCTTCCAGTTTTTGTTCATATTTTCTTCTATTTCTTTAAGAGAATTTTTATATCCTTTTTGAAGGCTTTAATAATCTTCATAAAGGTGCTTTTGCTGATGTTTCCTTCTGTCTCTTTTTCATTGCTTTGTTCTGTTTTTGGAGTTGTAGAATCACCAGTTTCTTCTTGTGTTGCCTTGTTGTTTTTTATATTATATGTATTCTTGCACTAGTGTCTGCCCATGTCTTTGCTGGTTCACACTTGGTCAGCTCCTAGTCAGTTGTGCGTAGAGGGCTTTTTGTCTTCTGTCTTTTTTGAGCAAGGGGTCTTTTCAATCTCTGACTCCATTCTGGGCAGAGGTTGGAGTTTCAAAGTCCTAAGTCCTTGCCTGATGACACAATTCTCCCTTGAGATGGGACCCAGCCAGACAAGCTAGGGGTCCCTAAAGGAGACCCCTCACAGCTAAAGCCTAGGTCCTGTCTGCTGGCAGAACCTGAGATCAGACCCTTGAGTATGACCCCCATCCTGGAAAGGAATTCCGAATGGGCATCCCAGGAGCCAATCTCCACTTACCTCTGACCTAATTTATTCATTTTTATTTTGTACATTTTATACGAAGGTATGCCTGTGTGAGGGTGTCAGATCTTAGAGTAAGACAATTGTGAGCTGCCATGTGGTTGCAAGGAATTGAACACTTGTTTCCTGGAAGAACAATAAATGCTCTTAACTGCTGAGCCATTTCTCCAGTCCCTAGTTTTTTAATATTTTAATAACAAGAGAAAAAGTGTCTTTAAAATAAAGACTTTATGGGGGAGGTGGTAGATATGATTGAAATGCCTTATATAGGATTTAGCATTCTAATAAATAAATACATTAAAATTAAAAGATAAAATAACTGAAAAGAAAAAAATGAAGACTTTATGATATTTTTGCCCATCTCTTAGGTTGAACAAACAGACAATGCTAGAATATGATTTTCTATATCCTTTTTTCTTTTCTTTTTGTCAATTACTGTAACTAAAATTTAAAAGCTACTCTCTCCCTGTTCTCAAGATTTGAAGATCCAAAGAATACAAAGGTATACCATAGAATAGTTACTGTGGCAAGACATCAACTTATAAGGTAAAAAAAATAGATAAATACATTTTAACATGTAAGAATTAATTTCCTAGAATTTAAACAGAGATAACAATTGATGGATTTTCTGACATAATTAAAACTCTTGCATTTTAAAGTAGAATACAAATTTTTATAGACACATAAACATAGGTCTGTGTGTAAACAACTTAGCCTTTAGTTTGGTATGCAGCTGCATACCACAATTGCTAGTGTCAAACTTCTAAAAGATTACATTTTATCTGGGTGTATCAATCATAGGTAACTGTAGTCAGGTAAATGATTAGCTGTCTTATTTTTGTTATCATAGATCTCAGAGCATCTATATAATAAGTTGTTAGTTTATTTATGTCACCTTGTTTTGTTTAGAACATTTACTTCTTTGAATTCTACTATATCTTATCTTCCAAGGCTCTTTTTTATTTATTTATTTTTTTACATACCAACCACTGTTCCCCTTCCCTCCCCTTCTCTCTAGTTACTCCTCAGCTTCCCCTCACAACACTCCCCAGTTTACTCCCTAAAGAGTTTAAGGACTCACAGAGGGAATCAATCCAGTTTGGTATATCAAGTTAAGGCAGGACTAAGCCCTTCCCCCCATATCAAGGCTGATCAAGGAGTCACCCTATAGGGAATGAGCTCCAGAAAGCCAGTTCATACATTAGGGTTAAGTTCTGGCTCCTCTGCCATAGACCATACAACCTGCACCCACCTCCCAACTGTCACCCACATTCATATAGCGTATTTCGGTTGCATGAAGGTTCCCAATCATCAGTATAAAGTCAGTGAACTCCCAGGAGCTCAAGTCAGCTGTCTCTGGGAGTTTCCTCATCATAATCTTGACCCCTTTGCATATAGTATCTTTCCTCCCACTCTTCAACTAGACTAGAAATTTGACCTACTGTTTGGCTTTGGATCTCTCCATCTGCTTTCATCAGCTGTTAGATGAAGGTTCTATGATGACAATTAAGGTGGCCATCATTTTGATTACAGGGGAAGGCCAGTTCAGACACCATCACCACTATTGCTTAGAGTCCTAGTTGGGGTCATGTCGGTGGATTTTTGGAATTTTCTCTACCACCAGATTTCTCCCTAAGCTCCAAAAGGCATTATTTATGAAGATAATTATTTTGTTGCTCTGCCTTTTTTTTGCTTCACCAGTTTAACCATTCCATTTCCTCATGTCTCTTCCCACCTCCAGATATCCCCTTCCTTTATTATCCAAATTCACTCTGAAGATTTTATTTCTCTTTCCTGGGATGATCTATGAATGACCCTATCAGGGTCCTCCTTATTATCTTTCTGCACAGGAGTTGTGGTTTGTAGTCTGGTAATGCTCTATTTTATCTAAAATCTACTTATGGGACTTCATAGACTCTTTAAAAATTTTATTATTTTGTTACTAATTCTAAGTTTGTAGTATTATCTTTATATTATTTTAAGATTGTCCAAATTACTATTTTAACAGTGGATTTGTGTATGTGTGTGTGTGTGTGTGTGTGTGTGTGTGTGTGTGTATTTGTGAATACTCCTATTCTAACATATTGAACTGTTTTATTTTAATGAGAATTAAAAATGTAAGTAGTATCTTTTTCTCTTTTTCTAAATTAAGTAAATATATAATACCATAAAAGAGATATTTCTGGTTCAAAAGATATTTTATTGACTTACTAAACCTTTTAGACCCCAGTTTTATACTAATATATTTTCATTAAACATGATTTAAATATTTATTTTGAAATAATAATGTGCTATTACTAAATAGGTATAAACTAATTGTATGTGTTCATTTTTATTTAAAAATAATAATTTAGTATATCTGAGATGCTATAAGTTGATGTTCTTGCCACAACTGAAATAAATGAAAGATTTTTCTTGGTATTTCTTCATATTTTCATACTAAGCAATTAAAATTTATAAAGGTTTGATGGAAAGTAATCAAGTCAAAAATAAGTCACATAGGAACTTCTGTTTTTGGAATACTGGAGTCTTGTGCTCACATCATATTCCAGGCTTCTATGATGAAAGAAACAAGAATGGTTTATAAATCTATCTTTTAAAAATATTCAAGACATTTTTAGGAGTCAAAGTGTAATTTCTCCTGAGCATTGGATCATGTTGAAAGGATAGTTTCTATCAGCCAATTTAACTCTATCCATAGTTATGTGTTAAGAAGTCTTTCAAATGTGAAGTGAAACTAATACACACACACACACATATGAATATATGAGATCTATAAAATGTCATATAAACTGATGATGTCTAATTCAGAAAGAGTCACTTTAAAAAACAAATGCACCTTGTATATTATTTAGGAACCATTCAGTATCATTACATAGAAGTCACTGCAGTCCTGTTGATGTAAAAATGCCTCAAATAATTATGGTTTTTATATAACAGGGAAGTAGCAAATATCAAGAAAGATTGATATGAAAGGATTTTAACTAGGACTTTATTTTCACTTTTCTTTTAACTTTTGTAGCCAGTTCCTTCATTGTTATTATTATATAAAATTTGTGTGTAGGTTTCCTGTATATTTTGCATATATTTGTTTGATTTCAAACTTTTAATTACACTTTTGTCATTAAAATATCGAATTGTGGCTTTCCTTCTACAAGTACGTACATCCTGACTTCTACATATAAGTATATGTATTAATGAATGACACTCTCGTTACTTTTAGATTTTATGGATTTATGAGGTGTGACAAAATAAAGAAAAGTCAGACCTCCATCTGCGAAGGACATGATAACATATTTGCTCATTATTCATACTTGTCTGCATCTACCAAACCACAGGTAATTTCTTGAATAATATTGGTTATTTAGATAATTTTCCCCTCCATCACTATTAATAAAATTTTTAACTCACTCTTGTGCATTTTTAAAATATTTGATTGAGTTTTATAGCAGTCTTCAACTAATTGTCCTCAGCCCTCTCACTGGGCTGTGAGGTTCTAAGAACATATGTATTCATTGCCTTACTACCAGCGTTTGGAATATGCTTGCTATATGATTGGTCATTAAAATGTTTGAAACTTTATAAAGGAAACAGATGGTTCAAGGTGCTAGATAAGGTTCAGCCCATTTATATCAGAGCTTTTGCACTAAGGAAATCTCTGTGTGCTTATGTAATTTGGTGTCCCTATTCTATCTCTAGATCCTTTTATGCCTATGAAAAATCTCTCCAAACCTTCAAAAATACCCTTAGCAAAATGAAATCTGAATAATCCTTTTCACTGAAAAACCTGATTCTATCTCTCCAGCATCACTCACATTCCAAAAGTTCCTATCTTGGTCAGCAACCACATCTGTGGTGAAAGAGAAAGCACTGTATACAAAAATGTTAAAAGGAAAAAGAAGTTCATGAGAACAAAATGGAACAGAATGTCTTCTGTCAAGGATACAAAACCTGGGCAGAATATTAAAATGGCAACTAGTTTCTATTTATTATTTTTTCTTTACCATGGAAAACAATGGCTCAATAAGATCTCTAAATAACAATGGTTAGTGAATGCAATAACCCACTCAGAATATTATGTACTTTTTTACCTAAGGCAATTAGCATACTTGGTAGAAATCCTTAGCAGGCCTACATTAGGCTTCTCTGAAGTGCTTTGTAACAGATAAGAATTCTAAGAAAAGTCAATTATATTGGAATTCAGAGGAAGCCATTTCAAATATCAGGTACTCATGTTCAGCAATTTTAAAATTAAGTTACTCTGAGGGAACCACAAAATAATTTCTTAGCTAACTATTATTTATATCATTGAGTAGTATGTGGAGTTTAAAAGTTTAATCTTATAGGTTTTAAAAAATTATATATATATATATTATATGGAATAATTTTAGTATCTGTGAAAATGCATGGTTCAAAATGAACATTGTGGGTTAATGTTGGGGTCTTCAATTTGATTTCATTGATCCACAAGTCTGTTTTTATGCCAGTATCAAGCTGTTTTATTACTGTAGCTCTATAGTATAATTTGAAGTCAGCGTTGGTAATGCCTCCAGAGGTTCTTTTGTTGAGTAAAATTGATCTAACAATCCTGGTTTTCCCATTATTCCAAATGAAACTGAGTATTGTTCTTTCAAGGTCTGTAAAAATTGTGTTGGGATTTTGATTGGAATTGCATTGAATCTGTTGATTGCTTTTGATAAGATTCCCATTTTTACAGTGTTAATCCTACTTATCCAGAAACATGGGCAATCATTTCATTTTCTGATATCCTCTTCAATTTCTTTCTCCACATACCTATGAACACCTGATTTTTGACAAAGAGGCCAAATATTAAGTGAAAAAAAAGATAGTATCATCAACAAATGGTGTTGGCATAACTGGATGGTAGTGTGTAGAAAATACAAATAGATTCAAAACTATCATCCTGCTCAAAACTCAAATCCAAGTGGCTCAAAGACCTCAACATAAACCCAGCCACACTGAACTTGAAAGAAAAGAAAGTGGCAAATATCCTCCATTGAATTGGCACAGGTGACCACTTCCTACATATAATACCAGTAGCACAGACACTAAGGACATCAGCCAATAAATGGGACCTCTTGAAACTGAGATGCTTCTGTAAATCCAAAGACAGAGTAAATAAAATAAAACAACAGCCTACAGAGTGATAAAAGATTTTCACCAATCCTACTAGTGATGGAGGACTAATCTCTAAAATGTATAAAGAACTCAAGAAACTAGAGCCCAAAGCCCTAAATAACACAATTTAAAAAATGGGATTCAGAACTAAAAAGTGAATTCTCAGCAGAAGAATTACAAATGGCTGAAAGGCACTTGAAAAAGTGATCAACATCTTTAGCCATCAGAGAAATGCAAATCAAAGCAACTTTGAGATACTACCTTACACCTGTCAGAATGGCTAAGAATAAAAAGCACAGATGACAGCCGATGCTGGAGAGGTTGCAGAGCAAGGGGAATACTCCTTCATTGTTGATGGAGTGTAAATCTGTTCAGCCACTCTGGAATGTAGTATGGTGGTTTCTCAGAAAACTGGGAATCAATCTCCCCAAGGAACCAGCAATACCACTACTGGCCATATATTCTAAAGATGCACATTCGCACCCCAAAAGCCTTAGCTCAACTATGTTCAAAGCAGCATTATTCATAATAGCAAGAACTTGGAAACAACCTAGATGCCCCTCAACTGAAAAATGGATTAGTAAATTGTAGAACATCTATACAGTGGAATACTACTTGGCAGTAAGAAAAATATGACATCCTTAAATTAACAGGCAAAGGGATGAATTTGGAGAATATCTTCTGGAGTGAGGTATCACAAACACAGAAAGATAAGCAGGGGATGTACTGACTCATTAGTAAACTTTAATCAAAAAGTAAAGAACACCCAATCTGCATACCACAACTACTGACCAACTTGGAATCGAAAGCACTTTGGACTGGCACCTTGGAGCCCATTCCCTCCAGAGGTAAACCTAACTCAGTCTTGATATTAGGATGAGGACATTGGACTTGCTTGGAGTGGACACTGAACTCAGTCCCTTTAGGAAATTTTGCCCTTTCTGGGGAGGTGATGGGGGTATGAGGAGAAGAGAGACTTACAGGGAGGAGTTGGGAGGGTGAAGGAAGTTTGAACAAGGGAATACATGAATACAAAATGAGACTTTATCCTATAAAAATAAAATCAAAAATGAATATTGTCCAAAATTGATCTTTTAATTTCTTAGATTAGTTTTCTAGCTGATAAGATCAATTTTATAAGATTCTAAATTAATTAAAATAATTTAACTTACTTTAGTCAGTATTTTATTTAATTTACTTTTTTAGATAAAAATTTTTTAGATAAAATGGTAAGAACTTACTAATTGAACATATCCATGGAGTTCATTGTGATCTTTCTATACTGAAGTCTGATATTTAATGTGTGTGTATCAGAAATAAATATTCATTAAATATACAACAGATTATAGTTTTCACAGAACCTTAAATGCAACTTATTTTTCCCAAAAAATAAAAATAAACAAAAGACAAATAATTAACCCTTGGCTTTTTGGAGTATGATGCATCAAAACAAACCCAAATCCTATTATAGTCACTATCTTTTGTAAAACCAAGCCCACATCATTGTTCCATGCAAAGAGAAATAACGATACAAAAATACCAATAATACACTGTGCTTTTATGAAGGCTCTGACTCACACAAGTCACTCATTGCCTTTAAGATACAGTTCTGCCAATGCTCACTGACCTGAGAAATGACTTACCAGAAATCCTTATGCTCTTGGGCAAACTTTTTATTATTCTAATTATTTTGTCCAATACTCTTAGCCTGAGTGTCAATATATTCACCTGATTCTGAGCTGCATTTTTAAAATCTTAACTTCATTAGTGTCTCTTCTCATGTATACATGGGTTCTTATTTATTTAACTCATGCCGATGCACTTTTGAACTTCTCTATAATATCTCAACTCTTAAAGCAGGCATTTTATTGATTTGGGTATACTGTTCTTTAATGCGTAATTCTTCAAACCGAATTCAGGTCAGTAGCCTTCTGAAATCAACTCTATTAGTTTTCTCCTTTGAGTTTTAAAATTTTAATTTAATGAATGATGAAAAATAACATTATACAAAAACTTTTTGAAAGTATTTATTTGTTGCATTTTTCCATAGTTTAAAAAGTTGTTAGGTACTTGTGTAATGAAGAACTGCATTTCAAGAAACAAAAGATAAAAATATTGAAGTACATAATTTTATGTTTTATAATAAATTTAACTGAAAATTCTATTAAATGCATTAACAGTATGAAAACAAAAATACATGAATAAATATAACATTCCTTATAAATATAGATATAATATTTGTAAATAGTAGCTATCTAAATTATATAATTGAGTATAGCTGTATTATGCAACTAAGATATATTTGTGGATATGTGGAAAACATTATTGTCACTTCATATATATCAAGAGTTTTAGATAAAATGGGGTAGAAATCTATTCTTGGGCAAATAAGCACACAGAGACCCAAACATATGTTTAAAAGTGATAAAAAAATTTAAGTTAAAAAGATGACCTTAATAGAAAATAAATAAAATGTGACAAGCTGAACTGATAACTTATAAAGAGCATATGGTATCTAAAAACAATTCAAGGCAAAAATGAATACAATTATTATAGTTGCCAGACAATACTCTGGAACAATATAAGATTTTTACCTTTACCAAATAAATAAATTTGTTATATTAATATTTGTTTCCTGACATACTTCCATAAGAGAATGCGAGCTTTGAGCACAAACTGATATATTCCTTTACCAGACAAACACATAGTAGTCTGGTGATACAGGAAACAACTTGGTATCTTCTAGATACTGAAAGTGTTCTCTGTCTCTTTATAGTGTGATCAAAATTCTTCACATGTAATAGTTCAATATGGATTTTGCAGGTTATTTTCATTTTTGTTGAAACAGCAGCACTTGAAATTTTGAATTTCCTCATTTCAGGTCCAGTAACAGACAAAAAGATATTCTAATATAATCATGGCAGCTGTTATATATAATCATGAGGTTATAATTTGTCTTGTGATTGGAAGAGTAAATGGGCATAATTCTAATAGGGACTTTTGGAGGATAAGACCCTCTTAGAAGCTCAGAGCATTTGCTTACTAAATTCAATGCAATAGTGAATAAATCAAGACTCATAACATAATTAACAATATGTATACATGTTTCTATAACTTAAGGGGTTGCTTCCAGATTAAATTTATTATTTCAATTTTTATATTTTTGTTTTCTGAGAATTTTGTATGTGAACAACCTAATGCCTGAAACCAACAAAATACAAACAAACATATGAATAATTAAAAAAAATCAATGAAACAGATTTTGTTCTATGAGAAAAATCAGTATGATAGGTAAGTCCTTAAAACAATTAACCACAGAGCTGAGAGAAGATTAAAAACTAATGAACAAACTCAGAACTTTTTAGATGGACATAACAACAGACATCAGGGTAATAAAAGAGATAATAAAATATACTTCAAAAACATGTACTTCTATATATTTATATTTGTGACCAAGCCTTTAATAATGGAGCTATTCTCTCAGCATTTTTTAATTATTTATTTTTAATGGTGTTTTGCCTGCTTGTATGTCTATGTGTGGGTATGAGATCCCCTGAAGCAGAAGGTATAGGCAGTTGTGAGCTGCCACGTGGGTTCTGGTAGTTAAGTTCAGGTCCCCTGGAAGAACAGCCAGTGTTCTCAAAAGCTGAGCTATCTCTGCAGCCCAAGAAACTTAAAGAACTCAAGAAACAAGAGGCCCAACACCCAAGTAATCCAATTTAAAAATGGGATGCAAAGCTAAAAAGGTAATTCTCAAAAGAAGAATTACAAATGGCTGAAAAACACTTAAAGACTTGGTCAACAATTTTAGCCATCTGAGAAATGCAAATTCAAACAACTCTGAGATAGCATCTTACAGCTATCAAAATGGATAAGAAAAAAACCCACAGATGATAGCCTAGGCTGGAGAGGATGTTGAACAATGAGGACACTTCTCCATTGCTGGTGGGAGATTAAACATGTACAGCCACTTTGGAATGCTATATGGTGCATTCTTCTCAAGAAAACTAAGAATCAATCTCCCCAGTTATCCAACAATACCACTATTGGGCATATACCCAAAGGACAAACATTCTTATTCAAGAACATTAGCTCAACTATGTTCATAGCAACATTATCTACAATAGCCAGAACCTGGAAACAGCCCAAATGCCCCTCAACTAAAGAATATATTAACAAATTGTGGTACATTCACACAATGGAGTACTACAAAAAGAAAAGCAGGAAAAATGAAGGAATTTTGAGAGTATCATTCTTTGTGAGGTAGCACAGGCTCAGAAAGATAAGACCGTGTATGTACTCAGTCATAAGTAAATTTTAGATATAAAGCAAAGAATATCCAGGCTATAAACCATAATGCCTGAACATCTTCGTAACAGAAGAAACTAAAGAGAAACATCCAGGGACCACCCTGGGAAGAGAAAGTAGAGATCCTAAGTAAAGTGGTATCATAACAGGAACAAACAAGAGAAAGTGAGAAAAAAATAAGAGAAAGACATGGATGAGTGAGAGGAGCAAAAGAGAGGGAGATCCAAAAAATGGATATCTTTTTATTTTAATTATTATGAACAAAGAAGTCACACTTTCTATTCTGTATATCCTTATTCAAGGTCTTTTCCCTCTCCCACCACATCAGGTCATTCTTTCTTCTCCACAAATCCCCATCCCCTACCTGGGCAGGCAGCAGGCAGTCCCATGGTCCCACTGTCCCAATATTGCTTAGTTCAGCCTCCACTCCTGGCAGATCCAGTTCTCTCCCCTCAACCTCAAGACTGAGTCAGGTGTTCCTCTAGGGGCAGTGGTATCATACACATACACAAACAGATCTTTATGGTATACAAAACAAAAACAAAAGCAAAACAGAAAATAAAAATAAATAAATACAAAATGAAGTGTTTTGACTTATGAGGAAGAAAACATCCAAAGATGTTAGTTGAGTCCATTTTCTGGTCATCTAATGCAAGCATGGGTCCTACCCTTAAGAGCCATTTGATTCCCTATTGAGACTCTAACAGAATAAACTAACTTTTTTCCTTCCACCTAGCAAGCAGTTTGAGATAGTTTCCTGTTTAGTAGTAAGTGTATATGTCTACTTCTTCTTTCTGCTCTAGAACCCCATGAGTCTCAGACCTTGCAGACTCTATCCCTCTGGGGTGTGTACTCTTTCTGCCCCCTCTTCTACCCTTCCTGAGACCTAAAGGGAGGGACTTGATGGATATAACCCATATGAGACTGAATGTTCCAAGGTCTCTGACTATCTGTCTATTGTCTGGCTGTGGGTTTCTGTAGTTGTTCCCATCTGCTGCAGGGGAAAAGATTTGTGGTGATGCTGAACAAGATACAGATTTCTGAGCAGAATCAGTAGAGTCATTTGATGCTACATTCCCTTAGCAGAACAATGATATTTCATTCTTTTCTCTCTCTAAGTTCCTGTTTTATCTATTCTCTCTTTCTTGTTGACCTTAACAGCATAAGGTATAGGTATAATTTTATGGAGTGACTATTAAATTAGATTTTGGTTGGTTACTGCCACAAGCTTTGTGCCACTATTGCACCATCAATCACATTTTGCAGGCTTGTCACTATTGATGTTCAAAGCATGTGCAGTAGGCTTGGTAGTCACCTTTCTCCTATGGTAAGGTGCTGAGTACCATACAGTACCATGAAGAATAGTCCATTGTAGCACAAGCTCAATTTCTCCATGCTCCTTAAGTTGTATAGGTATTGTCTTTATCAATAGGATCGTCTCATCAGTTGTGGAAGGCAACAAATGGCAATAAAAATATCCTGGTATGCTTCATGGTTCCCATGGGGACCTCTTTGACCAAAACTTGATTAGATATACATCATTACCAATACTGGAAATTTTATTTGGTGATGAGATATGTTCTTCTGGGTTTCAAACTTTCCAGGTATTCAATAATTTTATTTAGATTGCCTTCATATATTTATATATTGTATAAACCATTTACTGTGTTAGGTTTTAAAATAACTGTTCAAATGACCAGTATTTTCAGTTTTCCCTCCCTATATTACCTCCATCTCACTCCCTGTATAAATATTTCATCTAGTTTTGCAACCTCCTGTATACCTGTACCTTTCTATTCTATTTCCTTTTCTTATTGGGATCCATTTCTCTCTACCTAGTCCCCTGTTCTATATTCAACATCCATCCTTATATTAACTGTAGCTTTCTTATCTTTGTCTAAAAGATAAAGATTTAGATATAAGTAAATACACACTGTATTTTCGTTCTGGGCCCGAGTTAACTTATACAGATCTTTTTTTCTAGGCTGATCCATGTATCTGCAAATTTTATAATTTTAGCTTTAATAGATAAGGAATATTTTATTGTATGAATTTATCACATTTTTATTTATTTATGTATTGATGGAGATCTAGTTGGTTTATATTTCCAGATATTGAAAGAAAGTCGTAATGAACATGAGCAAATGTCTTTGAGGTACATGAAGTATATGTGTTTATGACCAAGAATGATAGAGTTGCATCTTGAGGTAGATTGATTCTCATTTTACTGAGGAAACACTACCCTAATTTCTATAGTGGATGCACAAGTTTTCAGTACCACCAGGAATGAAAGTGTTCCCCTTATACCACATCCTTACCAGCAAGAGTTGTCATTTGTTTTTATCTATTTGTTTTAGCTATTCTGATTGGTGTAAGATGAAACTCAAAGTAGTTGTGGATATCTGTTTCTGTTTCCATCAGTTTCTTAATGTAGGTTATATGATGACAACGTAACATAATTACAAGGGAAGGCAAGTTCGGACACCCTCCCCAAGTTTGCTAGGAGTTATAGCTCTGTTATCCTTTTGGATTCCCAGGCAATTCTTTAGCACCAGGTTTCTCCCTAATCCCCTAAAGGCTAGCTGTATCAAGATATTTCTTTAATTAGATTTCCTCTCTCTACCTCTCCCAATTCAGCCATCTGAAATTTTTATGTTCCCATTCCCCATCCTATTCCTTTTATCCCCACTCCTCCTTTACCCAGGATGTCTTAACTATTCCCCTTTCTGGGTTGCTCTATGGGTCCTTCGTTTTACCTAGCTTTTCTGGGCCAACCTCCTGTAGTGCAGTTGAAGAGAGAAATAGGGATCAAATGAGAAGGGGAGAATCAAGTTTACGATGGGGAAAACCAGAGACAGCTGACTTGAGCTCAAAGACTCTATACTGACAGCTGGATAACCAGCATGGGACTGAAGTAGGGCCTCTGAATGTCAGTGACAGTTGTGTGTCTTGATCTGTTAGAGGGACCACTGGCAGCAAGACAAGGGGTGACCCCAGGTACATTAACAGGCTTTTTGGAGCCCATTTTCTATGCTCAACCTTGATTAAAGAAGAAGGGGCTTGGTCCTTCCTCAACGAAGTACTTTTAGAGTCTGTGAGCTCAAGTGCTTTTAGTTCTTAGGCTAAAACAGTTCTGTTTCCTACTTTCCTGTGAGATTAATTTTATATAACTTCATATTGACATCTTTAAAACAGATAGATTTGAGTTTTGTGCATGGTGATATTCATCATTCTTTTCTAATTTCTTTAAATGAAACCATTCATATTGATCAGCTCTATCTTTTTCAAGTGTGTATTTCTGGCCTCCTTATAGAAAACATGGTATCTATAGGTATGTGGACTCATTTTTGGACCTGAAATTTTATTCCATTGATCACCATGTCAGTTTTTATGTCAATACCAGACTGCTTTTATTACTAAAGTTCTTTAGTACAATTTGAATTCAGGAATGATAATACGTCTACCAGATCTTTTAATATTTACATATGTTTTGCCCATCCTAAAGCTTTTTTTTTGTTTCTATATGATGTTTAAAATTGTCCTTTCAAGAACGCTGAAGAATTCTGTTGAAACTTGGATGGAAACAGCATTGAATCAGAAGATTGCTTTTGGTATGATTTTGACTTACGCTATGTTAATTGTACTGACACATAAGCATGGAAAACCTTTTCATCTTCTGACATCTTTAGTTTATTTCTTCAAATTTTTAATCAGACATGCCATTTGTTTATTTGGTTAAAGCTACATCAAGATGGGGATTATTTACCTTTCATAACCCTTTTATTATCTGCATATAGGAAAGCTAAGAATTTAGTGTTTTTATTATGGATTCAGCTCCTCTGCCAAAAGTGTTTATCTCATTGTCTGTAGATTTTCTTGGTAGAATCTTTAGGGTCTTTTATATATATAATCCACAAATAATAGTACTTCCTTCCTACTTGATCCCTTTGATCTCAGTCAATTGTCTTACTGCTGTAGCTAAGACTTCAAATATCATATGAAATAGGTATAATAAGAGGGAACAACTTTGTTTTGTTTTTGATTATTTTTGAAAATGTTTTGATTTCTCTCCTCTACAATATAGATGACTATGACCTTGGTATAACTTGCATTAATAATATTGAAGAAAATATTTTACTTTTCTAATATCTCTGGGAGTATTCTCATGAATGAGTGTTGAATTTTGTCACAAACACTTTTCAGATGATCATGGGATTTTTTTTTCTCTTTCAGTGTGTATATATATTGAATTACACTTATCGATTTATGTATGTTGGACCACCCATGCACCTCTAGGATAAAGTCTAATCAATTGAAGTGGATAATCTTTTAGATGTAGATGTTGGATATGGTTTGTAAATATTTTTTATTGAGAATTTTTACACTTATATTTGTAAGGAAGATTGTTCTGCAATACTCTTTCTTTGTTCTACATTTATGTGGTTTGGTCATCAAAGTAACTGTGGCTTACAAAAATAATTGGAAATTTTTTTTATTTCAATTTTGTGGAATATTAGGGTTAGCTCTTCTTTGATAATCTGGTAAGGTTTTGTGCTAAAACCATTTGTTCCTTTCTTGTTTGCTTATTTGGGAGTCCTTTAATTGCTGCTTTAATTTCACCAAAGTATGCAGATCTGTTTAAGTTGCTTATATAATCTAGATTTATCTTCTTTAATAGAAAATATTTGTTAAAATATTCATGTTTTTCAATTTGGTGAAATACAGGTTTTTTTTCTTGTTTTATTTATTATTATTAAAGTCTCATTTTTTTCAAGTATCCCCATGTTCAAATGTTGTTCCCCTTCCGCCCCTACAAGTCACTCTTCTCTCCATCTCCTTATCTCCTCCCCGGCAAGGACAGGAGGTCCCAAGGTCCCAAAATGACTTAATTCAGCATCCACTCCAGGCAAATCCAGTTTCCTCATCCCCACATCAAGACTGGCTCAAGTGTTTCTCTGGAGGGAATGGGCTCCAAGGTGCCACTCCCAGGTGTTTCAGATCCAAAGCTCTTCAGTGGTTGTGGTTTGCATCTTGGACATGCTTTGCTTTTTGTTTAAAGTCCACTAATGAGTGAATACATCCCCTGCTTATCTTTCTGGGTTTGTGATACCTCACTCAGGAGGATATTCTCCAAATCCATCCATTTGCCTGCAAATTTTAGGATATCATTTTCCTTACTGCTGAGTAGTACTCCATTATGTAAATGTATCACAGCTTGTTAAACCATTCCTCAGTTGAGGGGCATCTAGATTATTTCTAGGTTCTTTTTTTCCCCCTTTTTTCCCCTCTTTCTAATGGTTTTAGGAATAAAGTTACATTATCAATCCATGTAGATCCTTACTCATAGTCCCTTCCCCCTCCGACCCCCTCCAGTCACTCTCTCTTCTCCACATCTCCCCATCTCCTCCCCAGCATGAGCAGGAAGTCCCAATGACCCAGTATTGCTCAGTTCAGCATCCACTCCTGGCAGATTCAGTTTCCTCACCCCAACATCAAGACTGAGGCAGGTGTTCCTCTCTGGGGAGTGGGATTCAAGGTGCCACTCCCAGGTGTTTCACATCCAAAGCTGTTCAGTGGTTGTGGTTTGCAGCTTGGACATGCTTTGCTTTTTGTTTTTGTTTTTTGTTTTGCTTTTTTGTTTAGAGTCCACTAATGAGTGAGTACATCCCCTGCTTATCTTTCTGGGTTTGAGATACCTTGCACAGGAGAATATTCTCCAAATCCATCCATCTGCCTGCAAATTTTAAGATATCATTTTTTTCTTACTGCTGTAAGATGTGTAGATGTACCACAGTTTGTTAATCTGTTCTTCACTTGAGGGGCATCTAGGTTGCTTCCATGTTCTTGCTATTACAAATAAAGCTGCTAGGAACATAGTTGAGCTAATGCCTTTGGAGGGCAAGCGTGCATCTTTAGGGTATACATCCAGAAGCGGTATTGCTGGATCCTTGGGGAGATTGATTCCCAGTTTTCTGAGAAACCACCATACTTCATTCCAGAGTAGCTGAACAAGCTTACACTCCCACCAACAATGGAGGAGACAGGTTTTTAAATTAATGTATCTAAAAAGTTTTTTCTACATCCACCACTACTCCCTCTTTCTTCCATCCTCTCAGTCCCCTCTCACCCTCCTTCCACACCATTGCCCTTTTATTCCCCAAAGAGGGCAAGGAGTCCTGAGTTGGACCAGTTCAGTCTGGCATATTCAGTTGAGGTTGGTATGAGTCCCTCATCCCAGTATTAGGGCTGCGTTATGTGTTCCACTGTAGAGGATAGGATCTGAGATGTCAGTTCATGTACAGAAATACAGTTTGATCCTATACCTAAAGGCTCCACAAACTTCCCATGTCATTTGACAATCCTCTATCTATGGAGGATTTACTTCCTTGCCCTGAAGGTTCCTTAGCAATTGATTCAGTGAGCTCCCAATAGCTCCAGTCAGCCATCTCTGTGGGTCTCCTCCTCATGATCTTTATCCCTTTGCTCATATACTCTCTCCTCTCTCTCTCTCCAGCTGGACTGGGAGTTCAAGGTGATGATTAGCTATAGGTCTCTTCTTCTGCCTCTAGCCTTTGCGGGATGAAGGTTCTATAATGGCAATTAGGGTGATTATTCATTTGATTATTGGAGAAGTCCTGTTTAGACACCCTCTCTACTATTGCTTGGAGTTCTACCAGGGACATCTTGGTGACTCTTGGAGATTTTCTTAGCACCAGGTTTCTTTCTAATCCCACAGTGGTGGCCTCTATCACAAACTGTGGTACATCTACACAATGAAGTACTACTCAGCAATAAGGAAAAGCTTATAGAAGCAGAATTACACATGTATCATGGCTTTTCTTTTGAGGTTTTATGAGATTTCTATGTGTTAGAACATGTGTGATTTTTGGGGGCTCTTCTGTTTTTTTTATCATATTATGATTTGTTTATTTTTTATTTATCTTATTTGTTTCATTTAATTTTCATTATCTCTCAGATGCCAGTTTGTTATCTAAGGAGTGTAGTGGAGTTATGTTGTTGCATTGTAAATAACTGTCCTGTTTACTGGTTTAATAAAAATGTTGAATGGACAAAGGCCAAAAGAATGTATGGGTGGGGCTACCAGACTGAAAAATCTTTGGGAACAAGAATAACAGAGCTGAGATGCCACAGAGATGCCAGTGAGATGCAAAGGAAAGAAGCTGAAATGCTGCTGAGAAAGAAATCAAGCAGCATGGCTGAACTAGTAAGAATAATGCACTAGTTAAAGAGAAAAGCATTATCGAGTTATATGCCAGGGATGACTGGGCCCTAGGAAGATCAGCGTAAAATTACTACAATTCTTTGTGTGATGATTTGGTGCTAATCAGCAGTGGGGCTGAGAGTGGGGCTGAATCTCAGGGCTAGGCCTGAAAGTCGGGCCAAAAACCTAATACTACGAAGGAGTGACAGAAACTAAGTGGATCCAGATGGGAAGAAATGCAGGAAGGAAGTAGAAAAAACAATAATCAAAATAACTTCTTGAAAGAAAATCTATTTTAATAAAATAAAGACATTTTATACATTTATATTCTATTTCCCCTACCTTTCTGCACTCAATTCCTTTCACACCCAGTTCTTCTCAAACTTACAGCCTCTTGTTCCTATTTAAGATTACATATATTATTTATTCATTCATGTAGTACATATATTTATGAAAACTTTAATTTTGATCATTATATATCTGTATTTATACCTGCCAGCCTTGGACTGAATAAAAATAAGAAGTCTCAACCCTGCCATCAAAGGAAAACCTACAGATAATTAGTGGTTGCTGATAATGGAATATTATTTGTAGTTATTAATAGAATCTATATATGTTGAACAAAAGGAAATTGTTTTCTTATAATTCCAAAAAATATATCAACAAATTTCTAAGCATGTTGTTATTACATCATAAAAATTATTATAAGTAAATTCTTCCTCACAATGATTCAGCATTCAAATAATTTCTAAATAAAATAGATTATTCTATTTTAGTCATGAATTAAGCTGTTATAAACACTGTTTATCTATATACATAATAAAAGTAGTTGTGGAAGTACATTGAAAAACAATGCATTTTAAACACATGTGAAAATTAGAACATATATAAATATAACAGTGTGAGGCCAGGTACTAATTATATTAATCAACATTATTAAAACTATTTGTATTTAATATTTTTAGAGTTTAAATCATTTTGATAAATACTGTAATAGAATACTGTTATAAAAATTAAGATACATTTGTATGAACAGTACTTTTAAACACAAAATAATCTAATTGTTTCATCCAATAATGCTATTTGAACTATAAAATCTAAAATATTATGTAGAATTACCACCAAATTGAATCAAAGATAGTATTTGCAACATTAATGCTAATGTTTATTATAGACAAATATAGTTAGAAATACCATCTTCTAAATAGCATGGCCTTTTATTAAGAAATCTATAAAATAAATTATTTTATAGTATTTAGTCTATTTTCAGAATTTGTTTCTGAAATAGGACAGCATAAATGGACAGACTGTTATTACAAACTATTTAGAAATTCATAGCTACCTCATTTGGGAGAGTAAATCTCATGAAACATGCTCTTTTCCGACTAAATACTGAAATTAAAGCTAATTAAAAATTCATTAGTAGAATAGAGATATATAAACATCATCTATCATCTTGTAAAAGACAGTGAATACACAATTCATAAAACAATGTTTTGCTAATTCCTGAGTTGAATATCACCAACAGAATAGAAATGCTGCAATCATGTTAATGAAGATGTTCTGCCCTCCCTTTCCACATCATTGATAGGATTATATGTAAACAATTGCTTTGTCTGTGAACTGGATATAAAGATAACACCTATTCTTCTAGGTTTTATCTATTTTATACATAGTTTTGTAGATGTGTACAGTATTTACAGCATGAGAAAAGGGATCAAACCTAAAGTCAATTAATTTTTGCTATGCCCTTTGTAATCACGACTGCTAACAGAATTTACTTTCCATATTTGGAGTGTATCTTTCCATACCTGTTAAGTCAACCAGAAAATTTCTTCAGTTTTAAATTCTTATTCAGGTGATGTTAATTTGTGACAAGTTGGCATTAAAACCAAACAGTATACATATAATGATTAGATAGTTCCTATGTGTTTTAAATGTGTTCATATTACAAAATTAATACCTGCATTACAAAAGAAAAAGACTACAAATACACAGAGTTCCACTTAGAATACATTATTAATATTGAAATTTGACAGTAATAAAGAGAGGATGGAGGTTTACCAGCAAAGGGAATTTTTGAAATCACATAAACACCAGAGTTAAGATCCTCAACATCCACATGAAAATCTGGTTATGGCAGCCCACATGCCTGTATCCTCAGGGCTGTGATAGTTGGAAACATAAGGATCACTGTATCTTGCTGGCTTACCTCCAGGCTTAGGAAGAAAATCTGTCAGGGAAATCAAATGGAAATTGATAGAGCCAGACAGACAACATTCTCTTCTGGCTCTCATGTGTGTATTTCACCACAGCATAACTACCACCATTGTGTGCTCTCTCATTCATGCATATGTGTGTACACATACAGGCACACAAATTTATATGCAATTGCCTTTTTATATCATGAAAAACATTTTAAGATATATGGGACTATGTTGTTGCTAATATTAGTAGACTTTCTGCTTAGATTTTAATCTTTGACAGCAATGGTCTACTTGGGCTATATATGCAGTCTGGGTTCTGTGAGGGACACGCATGGAAATTAGTTTGCAATGATATCACTGTCTTACTGATATTATAGTTAATGGGAAACTTTTCAAATTTTATCATTGTTCAAATTTTCTCACTCACTCTCCTGACTTTCTTTTCTACTATACTGTTACTCAGTGTATCTCTAATGTTTGGATTCTGTATATCCTTCTGAACTCTGTGAGCAATCCTTGAATAACCACATTCACTCATGGATACTGTTACTATATGAAGAAAATTATTCCAAGAACAGATCTATGATTTCATTTTCTCAGCTCTTTGAAAGTGTATGGGGTTTGTGTGAGTGTGTGTGTGTGTGTGTGTGTGTTATATGTTTCTAACAGAACAGTTAATATTCATTTAAACAAAGTGAATATTTTTCTCATTGTACTTCTTTCTTAATTATATAAAAGACTTCTGTCATATATCCAGTTCTTTTATAGTTAAAATGCCACTTGATATTTGGGTTACTTTGATTATATTCTAAATTATTCACACACTCCTCCCATCTCATAGATATATTTATCATAATTTAGAAATATTTGAACATGTTCTGTTGGAAAAAAAATCTCTCAATTATTGGTCTTTAACTCTTATCTTTCCTCACCAGGATCTAATAATGTTTCTCCAAATGTTTCTTAAAACATAAATTAACTCATATCCCTCACTGACCTGAATAGAGATATATAAACATAATTTATCATCTTGTATAAGACAGTAAATAGGAAGAGAGTAAACTTAGCTCAAGAAATGCCATTTTGTATTCTAGTATTCATAGAGATAAAATAGAGTTCAGTTTCACATTCCTGACAGGGGCTTGCCCAATTCTAGGAGATAATGAGCTAAGCTCTAAGGACACCTAGATGATCCACCTGCCAGCCATACAACCCAGGTGGGGTCTAGGAATGTTAAGCTGTAAAAAGTTCCTAAGCATGAGTTCATTCACAGTGCATCTGTGCCCTTGACCCCAAGTAACCCTGCCTCATGGTCTTTGCCTATAAAAAGCTTGTGTAACTTGGGGTGCTCGGCTCTTCCCTGCACTGCACTCATGGGATGTGGTGCAGAGAACAAGCTCCTTGCCTAGGCTTGTATCATGCTGACAATAAACCTTGATGTTGCATTTTGGACATCTCTGTTTCTAGTGGTCTCTCTGGGTGACTGAGATTCAGGCATTGCAAATACAATACTCATTTTTTAAAACAATGTTTTGCTAATTCCTGAGTTGAATATCACCAACAGAACAAGAATGCTGCAATCTTGATAGTGAAGATGTTCTGCCCTCCCTTTCCACATCATTGAAGTGATTATATGTAAACAATTATTGTGTCTGTGAACTGAATATAAAGTCAAAGAGTGAAACATTATTCTAGATTTTATCTATTTTATATGTACTTTTTATATTTTTGTAGATGTGTACAGTATTTACAACAAGACGCAAGGGATCAAACCTGGTCAAATTTTAAGGACTCAGTAACTGAATGATTTCAGTGTCCACAAGCCATAATGTTCTAACTTGATCTCCTTCTTTTTGTAATAATTTACAAATTTAGAACACAGAAAAATGAACTTCATTGTAGAATTTTAATACATGTATCAGTATGCTGTGCTGTCATCTGTCTTCTCGAGTTCTCTCTGCCCCTATTGGCTATTCCAACAAAACCTCAACGACACCTTCTTCTTTATTCCATATTTATTTCACTGCTACCTCAGTTACGCCATCTTCTGTTGAACTCACTCTTTTCTTTTCATGCTTCTATTTCTCCTTTCATTTTATTTTATTTTCTGAAGGTTGATGTTTTTAGTGTTTAATTAATTAATTAATTAATTATTTTAATGTGCATTGGTGTTTTGCCTGTATGTATTCCTGTATGAGGGTGTCAGATACCTTAGGACTGAAGTTATAAATAGTTGTGAGCTGCCATGTAGGTGCTAGGAATTGCACACAGGTCTTTTGCAAGAACAGCCAGGGCTTGTAACTGCTGAGACATCTTTAGACTTTTTTTTTTTTTCAATCTCCATTTCAGTGCATGATTTGTCCATGATTTTGCTCTGCTGCCTTGAGACTTACACAAAAATGTGCCCCTTTTTCTAATTCTCTTACCTTCTTGCTTTCATTACATCTACCAAATGCTTTATACTTCACATAGAATGTACACAATTTTTCACAATACAGTGAATTTATCTTTTATTAACGATATTTATTCTTACTTTTCTATATTTTATATTTGCATACATTTATTGTACATTGTAGGCCCCTGCTCTGACCTTTATCTACACTCTGAGCCTTGAAGGACACAGCCCAGGGATTGCTAGCTCCACTCCTTTTCCAGTTTGTTCCTGCTTTTCTTCCTGTAGGCATTGCTGCTACATTCAGCACTCTGCCTGGGCATAAGCCTGAAGGTAGCTAGTTGTATATCTTGTGTCTCCAGTGTCCCATTTGTTTTGGATTTCCTGCCTGTGGTGGATAGTTCAGGAAGCTAGGCTTTTTTCTAAAGTCAGTAATCTCTAGCTACCCAGGGAAAAACCACTGTGCTTCCCGCCAAAGGTAGACCCTTATTTAATCTGAGATGGTGATTCAATAAAGTGGCATTCTCCCTGAGCAAAAAGGCGTGCACGTCTGTTCATTTTCAACCCTCAGGCCTGAGCCTGAGTCATCGAACCCAAGAGCAGGATGCTATAGTACATAATGAGTTTTCTAAATATATTTCATTCAAATGTGTCACGCACCTGGGTCACATGTTTCTCCTTATATTTTCACTTCTTCTTCCTTTCTGACCATCCTTTTTGTTTTCCAAAGTACAATTTTTCTCAGTGTGGTATACTTGTATGCATGTGTGTTTATACGTTAACATAAAATCATTGTTACTTATGTCACTGATATAAAACTGGTAATGATGACAAATGTTTATTGACTTTATATATACTTAAAAGCAGTTGAAAGTATTTTCAAAAGCATGTTTGGTCATTATCAGAAAATACCTTTGACATTAAAAGCTATCCAATCCATCAGAGAAATTGACTTTTCATACATTAAACTGGCTATAATGTTCTGTGAATCTCTTAACAATAAAGGTATACTTGTTTTAATGATTAAATAAGTTTGTCAATAAATAAGTGAATAATCATAGCATACATTTTACACAAATGTTGTTTATTAAAATAACATGACTGAGACAAGGCCTATTATTTGCTATGTGATCTTCAATGCTTTCAATAGAGGAAGTGTCTCAATTAACTTAGAAATATTTATGTGAAATCAGACTACCAGCACCAGTAGAGAATTCAGAGATAATAGGAAAAGGAAATTATAAGCATATGAGTAAGAAATCATGCCTACCTCCTGTGAATTCACTCTGCACTTAAATAGTCTTTCGAGGACCTTATATTAGTTCTGTGGATTATAAAGTGTGTTCAAAATATTTTCAGATATAGCAATTACCTTCTTTTATTGCAAATTTCTCAAATCAAATAATATATTCAAACTAAATAATATGCACAAGATCAAAGTAAACAAAAAATAGAAAATAATTTACAATGAACTATATGAACTATAGTTCCTATACATGCGTGCATTCTTACCTAGAACAGTGCTAAATCAATTTCCTTATTAAAAAATTGTCTTTTCTAGCATAATATTTTTATGGATTATTTGTGTGTTTCACATAAGACACCTTGATCACTTTCACTTTCACTTTCCAGTCCTCCCAGGACCAAACCTTCCCTTATGACCTCCCTCTTCCTCAAAAAGAAGGGAAAACAAGTAAGTCCAATTTGTGTTGGGCAAATACCTACTATGTGATGGCTAAACTCCCCATAGCCAGCCCCTTGAAGAAAACTGAGTCCTTCCCACCCCAGTCCTGCTAAATAAAAGCTATCAATTGTGAAGAACTATACTTCAGCATCCCTTTCACAACTTTTAAGAGATATGTTGTTTTGTTTTGTTTTGTTTTGTTGAGGTTAGGTAGAGAATGGGGGTTCATCATAGAAGCCTTCTGTCTGTCATTTCCAACTGTGAGCCTGAAGTTATGGATACCAGAAGAAGCTTTCTTGTAATTTACATTCAGCAGCAGCATGGATCATCAGTTTACACAGGGTTTCTGGCAACTGCACAGACTACAGATGTTCACATGGCCTTTGATGGTAAAACAGATCATGTTCATCAATATGGCATCTAGAAAGAACACATACTATAGACATCTACACTTCTCCATTGCCAGCATACACCATAGACTAAGTACATTTTCTGTTGATTTATTTTATTGACATTTTGAATAGTATTTATCTCACATTTTTACTGCATATGTTTGTCATGGGGAAAATAAGAAAATCATCATTACTAAAACATATGATCTTTTCTGAGATCATGAAAATTTTTAGAAATATTAAAACCAATCCTAGCTTAGTGACATAATCCTAATATTCTGTTGATTATATTATTACTCCATGATCAGTTAACATGTCTACATTTTCAATTATCAGCAAGCCACCAGTACTTGAGTTTAGCATGTAGAAAGCTGTTTGAAAAATAACAAATTAGAATAAGTACAGAAAACTTAAGAAAATTAAATTAAAATAGAGGTTATATGGTAAATATTTGGCTTTCATTTGGTTCCCATTTACCTTATAATTGCAGACAACAAAACATTTTAGGGTTAAGATAAAAGCAGGTTATTCAAATTTTTGTTGTTGTTTTTCTTTGTTTTGTTTTATAGCAACAACAACTAGGCAGTGAAAAAAATTGATTTAAGAATTGTAACTTCTTACAAAATTATACAGCATTCTTTGTTAAAATTCTACCTGTAACCCTTAAAATACAAATAAAATTTTCAATCAGGCAAGGTTTATTGGCATGAAATTAGACAGAGAAACTAGAAATGGACAAGATTGCAAATTTGGAATTTTAAGAACAGTATCTCCATCTCCTCTTTATACAATTCTCCACTTTTGAAACTCCTCTTTTAAATTTCCTCAAACATCCTATGGTAATTTGCATTTTCTAGACTATCACAGACTACACTCAAACAGTAAAAGTGGCTTTAACTTTTCCTTAGTGTTACAATTACACATAAAAAGATAATTTGTCATCGTTTAGGCAGTTCATGGTTAATGGGATAGGGTTATGCTTACTAGATAATAAAAAATACAGATGATATTTATTAGACATTTTAACAAGATGTTAATATATAAGGTATTAGTGCTATAGGTGACTTGTTGAGGTCTAATTTTTTTTGAAGATAAAGAAAATGTCATTTAAATGCAGGTAGATTTATTTTAAGTTCTTGAAACATTCAGAATAGAAACATTGAGTGGCATTTAGATTTCATTCCATTTTCATCATTCAATTTTGTTTGTTATACCATGATATATTGTACTGCCTTTCTGGCTGAGACTTTTATACTTATGCGTAACAATCTTAGAAACCGTGATGGATGTGATCTTGAAAGATTGCATATCCATAGGACCAAGAGGATGTGATAAAAGAAGACTAAAGACAAAGAAGAAAAATAAGCTGCTAACTGCAAGGTAGGAGAACTGAGCTCCAGTGGGAGAACCCACTTGAAAATATGAGTGTCACCTTCTGAGATCCTGCAACCCTCCTGTGTAGACAGACAGGACAGAGAAGGGAGGATAATTGGGATTTTAGGCTCCAATCTAGTTTCAAGTTCAGTGAGAGATCTTATCTGAAGTAAATAGAAAGTGATAGAACAGCTCACTTAATATCATTTTCCCCTTCCAGTGCTTGTTTATATACACGTTCAGACCTACATGTGTACATGCATGAATAAACCTATATCACATTTATGCATTTCATAATGGCTTAAAAATAAGCAAATTCTTTATGAGAAAAACATAAAAACACTCAATAAATTCAGTCTGTGACAGGCACAGCATTGAAGTATAAAGTATGAAATAGCATAATCCCTCCTTTAATATCAGACAGTTCTTTCCAGTGTATAGAATTTCCAAAGGTCACAGGAGAGAATTATTATAAACCAAAGTCCTCCTAACAAACAGGTCTTTGAATTTCAGAAATTTCATTTACTTGTTTGATTTTCTTGTGTAAATGATACATTATTAGTTGAACTAGTTTGTTTATAATATTTTCCTACTCAGATAATGATAGAAATAAGCTGTTTTAAAATGTTAAAACTTGTTAGAAACAAATGTGGCAGGAGGGGGAAGGGACCTTGAATAAGGATATACAAGGATAGAAAGTGTGACTTCTTTGAAAAAATAAAAATAAATAAATAAATAAATGAAACAAAATTTGTAAGTTGCTAATATCTTTTACATAAATGTAAAATTAAAAATGTACAGAGAAAGGATTTCTGGTAATTATAACCATAGCCTATAAAACCCTTGGTAAGAGGAAGTTTGTGTCTTGAGAGAAATGGCTGACTTTCAACAGTTATAGAAAGCCTCATTGAGACTCTGAGCATTACCCTAAAACTTGAAGGAGATCAATCAATAATCCTTGCACTGATTTGGAGAAAATATGTTTGAAAGAGAATAAATATAAAATATAAACTTTCTTTCTTTTTATTTTTATAGAATAAAGTCTCATTTTTTAATCCACGAATCCCCTTGTTTTTCAACAGAGTGTGTGTTGTATAGCAAAATCAATAAATATTCGTGATGAAATGTAGCTGTGTGTCTTATTTAATGTTTTATTGCTGTAAAGGAGCATCATTTTCACAGCTACTATTATAAAGGATAGCATTTAATGAGGGCTTGTTTACAGTTCAGAGGCTTAGTCTATTATCATAATAGAGGGAAACACAGCTGCATGTCTGCAAATGTGGTTCTGGAGAAGTAACTGTGAGTTGTAAATCTACATCAATAGGCAGCAGGAGGTGAGAGAGTGGGCATGGCTTGGCCTTTTAAAACCTCAAAGCTCACTTCCAGTGACAAACACCCTCCAACCATTCTATACCTCCTGGTCCTTGTCAAGTAGCACCATTCCCTAGTGAAAAAACATTAAAATATATGGGCCTATTAGGGTCATTCCTATTATAACTTCTTCAATGTGTCTGGTGTTATTCACAACATGTACAGATAGTCACAGTTCCTATGATTCCTGTATGCAAATCAGGCACAGAAGTCAGCATTTTATTCTCATTTTCTTTCTTTTGCTCTCAAGCTCTTTTAATCTCAGCAATGCTCTGAGTCTGGAGTGGGGAATTAGAGTTGTCCTATTTAGTGGTGAGCATTCAAACCCATTTATTCTCATCACATTGAGTGTGCAGGAGTCTCTGGTAACCACATACCCCTGAGAAAAAGGTTTTCCGACTAAGGCTGCAAGTGAAACTCATAGATTAGCTTAAATCTAAATATTTAAAAGGTAGCTTGACACATAACAGTTTACTAAAGCAACAGTGGTACCTCCCCAAACCTATTAGCTACCTAGCTATAGATTTAAATAAGTTTAACACTGATTTGCTATTGTAAGACATTGGTCTAAAGATTAATTATAAAGTGACTGCTTAGTTCCATAACAGTCATGCCACTGCTACACCAGAAGCCACCTTTTGTTTAGAAATTAATATGATAGCTCCCTGAATTCACAGCTCAGTGGTATCATTGATGATTTTTCTTTCTCACTAGCCTGTAGAAAACTCAGAGACTATAAATACTAGCTAATAAAGAAAAGTTTCCAATTAAATTCCACATTGATGTCTACGTACATATCTTAGGTCAAATGTATTTGTTGTCTTCATTAATAAGGTAATCAAGAGTAATGCCGATGATCTTTATTGTTTTGAAGTCTTTTGGGTCCTCTAAATTCTTATATTGTATTGTTTTTAAAAAGTTTGTTATTAGACCAGCTCACCTGTCAATCATTTTCTAGTTTATTTGGTACCTCTATTCTTTACCTCTGTCATGTATAGATTAAGACTCAAGTTTTCAGCACAGTAGCAGTTCCTTTTCTTTCTTTCTTTTTTTTTTTACATGAAGATCCCTTTTTTTCCTTCTTTATTTTGTATTTATCAAGAAAAACAGTAAAATGAATTTAAAATGCTGATAAGTTAATAATAACTATGAAGAAGATAAAAATCATAAGCATGACTTATCAAGGGTGATAATGCAAATAAGATTGCTACACATATATTTACTTTGTGTTCAGCTTTCCCTCTGAAGTTTTTCTTTTTCATCCCTGTATATCCTTATTCAAGGACCCTTCCCCCTCCCGCCACATCAGGTCATTTTTTCTTCTCCACAACTCCCCATCCCCTCCCTGGGCAGGGAGCAGACAGTCCTATGGTCCCACTGACCCAATAATGCTCAGATCAGTCTCCACTCCTGGCCAAATCCAGTTTTGTCCCCCCTCCCTCAAGAGTGAGTCAGATGTTCCTATAGTTGGAGTAGAATTCGAAGGGTCAGTCCAGGGTCAAGAGAATTTTCGGATTAGAAATAAGGAGTTGTCTTAGAGTTTCTATTGCTGTGACAAAATGCAATGCTCAGAAGTGGGGAGGAAAAATGTTAATTGTTAGCTCACAGTTCCACATCATAGTCTCTTACTGAGAGAGGTCATGTAGGAACTCAAGGAGAAGCCATGGAAGAATGAATGCTGCTTATTGGCTAGCTACTTTCTAGGTATTATGAGGGCCCAGCCCATTGTGGGCAGTGTTACCTCAAAGTAGATGGTCTTGGATAGTATGAAAATGCAGGCTAAGCCCGGCATAAAGAGCAAGCTAGAAGCAGCCTTCCTCCATGGCTACTACTTCAGTTTTTGCCTTCCAGTTCCTGCCCTGCTTGAGTTCCTGTTCTGACATCATTGGTGATGGACTGTTACCTGGAAGTGTAAAATGAATTCAAAATCTTTCCTCCACAAGTTGCTTTTTGTCATTGCATTTCATCACAGCAATGACAGAAGTAAAAAACTTTCACCCTTAAATTACAGTTACAAGATTGAATATTTCAGGGGTTATAGTCTAACTATGGATAGGTAGTTGAGGGGAAGAAAATAATCAAAAATAAGTAAAAGTGGTCTTCCGTGTAGATTACAAAGCATTCAGAACTGTGACACCTCTGCACTTTAGATGGTGTGAGACCGAGCAACACTTTGATTCCTGGTCTCCTGGTACTTCTCACAAACCTCTGTGGAAACAGTAATAGTAAGAGTGTGGTCAGTCATTATCGTTAAATTATAATAAAGGATACATTTTAAATTACAAAAAATAAAAAAGTTTGTCTCCATTGCCTATATATATTAGTATGTAAAAATGTGTCTGTGAATTAATCACTTTAGTGTTATCACTATATCATTTAATATATAATATATATAAAATATTAATGTGTTTATATAAAATTATTATTGACTCCTTAGTAATTTTTATTTTTGGCGAAATAGACATTTCTTATTTTTATTAGGCATATATTATATTATATATTTAAAATCGTTTAGATGTAATCATTTCCTGTTTCATCTCCTATCTAAAATTTCTATGCTGTTATTTTCTAAGATTACTTCTTTAGTATTTTATTGCTGTACTTGCCCAAAATAAATTTTTCAAGCTCCTTTTACTTCAACATGTTTCTATATTTATTGCTTAGGGATTTATAATTCAAAAATTGCCTCTTGTAATAAATCTCTCCTTTGAAATAATTACATTTTACAAGATTCACTTACATATGCCAAGTGTGCTATCATCCTTATTGTTGTTCCATTTAGAAATTTCTGTTTTCAATTTGCCTTTAGGTTTTTGATATAGAATGTCTTTCTGCATGCTGTGAATTATCATTGGATAATAAAGACAATGTTTTGATCTGTAGTAAGCCAGCTTATAGGCAGGTAGGAAATCCAGAATAATGGGGAAAAGGGCAAAATCAAAGAGAAACACTGTGAGCTGCTGCCAAGAGAGCAAAGTGAAACAGACTCAGGTAAGCTACAAGCTAAGTGGCAAGACATAGATTAATAGAAATGGGTTAAGTTGTAAGAGCTAACAAGCAATATGCCTAAACTATAGACAAAACAGCATGTAAATAATATAATATTCTGTGTAATTATTTGGGAGCAAGCAGATGTGACTGGTCTATTTGGAACTACTGGTCTGGATCTCAAGGCTTGTCCAGGCCAGAAACTTTATACTACAAATTGCACCCAACATGGGCCGCTGACATTCACATAAAGCCCAAGAAAGCTTACAAAGGGTTCTAAAACACAGAAATAGCTTCTGAGCTTTGTCTCTCACATGGCATGTGGCACAGAGACATTGTGGCATGGCATTAGAGCTTGAGATACAAAATGTCTGGATTTTGGAGTGCAACTTAAGCTTCAAAATGCCTAGTTCCCAAAGTCTCACAAGAACCTTGGTAAAAGCATGATTGCACATGACAGATTTGAGGTTTTTGTTCTTACAGGCAAAAAGTGAAAAGAGTCAAAGATGGCTTCTTGGCAGCAGCATTTTATAGAAGGGTTAGGGTAGCAGAGGTGTGTATGGTTCCTTTAAGAAGTGCTTCTTGACTCAGCTTTAGGAAGAAAAAAAACAAACATGTTTTTCTCTTAAAAGACCCTGCTGCCAAGCACTTAAATGGTGTTTAAGTGGTATTTAAGAATAGTGTATGTGTATTGCTCTACTTTTTCACAGTGTGGACCCTAAAATTCCCCACAGGTGGGATTTTAAGTGTGATTTCTGCTAGTATCTTTGCTATGAAGATAAGCTTCTCACACTCTAGGGAGCTGGGTAGGGTCAGCTGCTATAGTTAAAACTTTAATCTTAGCCATACTTTAACAGATTAAAGGTATGGTCAGAAACAGAAAAAGATAAGAGATAAGTAAAGCAGATTAAAAAAAACCCTCTAAATGGTTTAAGTTTTTTAAATATATATATATGTATATATACACATATGTATATTTATATGTATATATACATATTTATACATATGTGTATATATATACATATATAAATGTATGTATATATATATATAGGCATGACAGAAAGAAAATAAGAATGAGAATAGAGAAAGCCTTTGAAAAAGAAACAAAGGAAGAAACTATAAGCTACATAAAGATGAAAACTAAAAAGTGCTGGATACTATATGACAAGTTAAGTTTTTTGACTTAAAGAAAATAGGAAGAAATAGTAAGAATGGCTAAAAGACATTTGATTGTAAATGTTGCTGGATTAATCTAACCTACACATTTTATAAATGAGTTGACTTTAAAATTGAAACCAAAAGATATACTAATTTGAGAATATGTTAATTTGAGATGTTTTCTTTTTATTTCCACAGAAAATGAGGAGCTATAGATTAATTTCTTTTTAAAGAAAATAAGGTTTGGTCTAAAAGGCCGTCTGAAAAATCTCTGGTAAGAATACATGTCCACATGAGCTTCAAGGCTGCTGACTAAGATGATGCAGCCTCAGGACTCCAAATAAGATTTCCAGTACCCCAAGCAGCAGAAAGTAGTTTGTAAAAAAACTATGCCCAAATTCTTCAAATAATATTTATACATATTTACTTTTATTATAAATGGTTAATGGTCATAGTTAATCTCGTTCTAGAGAAAAATGAGTGATATGCTATAAAATGATATCCAAAAAAATAACTATTAAGCTCAAAATACTTTATCTTGGTATAGATTTTAATTTATTGATACAAATTTAAGGTCAATTTTGTTATGCTATGTGTATATTTCTACTCTTGTTTAAGGTATTATATTTATGTAATTTATTAAAAATTGTAATCTATATAATTAAGAAACACAAATGAAAACTCATCTGTGATAAGCAAACTTAGTAATGTTAGATTTCCTTAGATATACAAAGATATATTTCAATTAGATATGTAATCTTCAAATAATTCAAAGACCTACAGAATAGGGCACTTAAAATGTTTTAAGAACTTTTATGGAAAGTGAAACATGTATGCACCTGGTAACACCAAACTAATTCAAAAGGACGGTGAGATTGAAGAAATGCCATATAAATTTTAGTTTCCTTGTGGCAAAAATTAGTCATAGGGCAAGAAAGTGTTCTTACCTCAACTGCCTCACAGTATGCTGAATAAACCTGACATGCAGGACCCATAAGAAAATACCAATGAGCAAACTATGCCAAAATGGATGGAATAATCTTTCAAATTTCCTGTTTCACTGAAAGGTGTCCCTGAGACTCTAGGCCTGTAGGCTGAAAATGGATGCCCCAACATTACAAAGGAACTTTTAGTGATAATCCAGGTAGCCAGATGTCTTTGTCAATCCTAGTATTTGGAAGGTGCTTATAATGCCTTTTTTATACTCAGATAATATGGTATCCATTTTTGTATTTGATGTAGTTGAAAATTAGATAGTTATAATTACAGTTTTTCTTAGTTATAATAAAAGATAAATTAAATGTGAAACTTTGGACTCACAAGGATAAATGGTAGAATATTTTCTCTAATTTTGGTAAACACAAATAGACTAGATATTGTAATTATAATTCTTGCTTTGTAGATGTTTTGTTATATGTAATTTTGCTATGTTAAAATTGAAACCCTTCTCTCTGATTAGACAGATAGAGAGGAAGATGTAAGGGACTCAGGTAAATCATGGGCCCTGTGACAAGACAGATTAATGGAAATGGGCTGAATTAAAATGTGAGAGCTAGCTAGCAATAAGCCTGAGCCATAGGCCAAACAAGATGTTATTAATATAAAACTTTGGGTGATTATTTGGGAATGCTGGTCAGGATCTTGAGTCTAGATTGTTCCAGAAACTTTTCACAATAGGTTGTTGTTAAGTTTTTGTTTTTTTATATTCAGAATTTGAAGATTAATTAAGGCTGTATGTTTTCTTATGGCTTTCTGTCTTAGAATTATTCCCTTATCCCATATTTAAATAATGTGCATACCTAGTATTTTTTGTTTCTTTCAAACTAATATAACAAAGCTTCTTTACATGAATTCAACCTTCATTCACTATGTTATTTTGAAGAAAAATCTCAAAGTGTTATAAATATAAACTCCATCCAATAATGGCAAATACCAAAATATAAAATTTCTTGAATCTCCTGTCATTAACATGTCTGTATTGCATGGTTGTGATAATGATAAGTGATGCTACAATTATAAAACTGTTTTTTTATAAGATTGTTTGGACGTAGTGAAATAGCTAAGGAGTTTGGTACTTGCTACATACTATACAAATCAAATACAGACCCCAACTCCTCCCTAGAAACATGCCATTCTAAACCACATGTATCTAGTGTCAGTATTGGATAAGTGTCAATAAGCATCTACGAGACTTGGTAAGTTTTCCAAAATGGTTCATTCCATATTAAATGAGAGACCCTAGTTAATAACTACAATGAAGAGTAATATAAAAATGCACTTGAGGCCAAGACCTGTTGTCCATAAGCATGTGCTCTGAACTATATCTATTACCCATAATGTTTAATATAAATTATATAATTTTTTTAACTAGATTGAGTCATTTTCAATAATGATTGAGTCATTATTGTTGAAGAAGCAGCCAACAGTCCAGAAATGCAAACTCTGAAATTCTGAGTAGTAAGCTCATTTAACATGCAACAAGTATGTAATTAGTTGCTATTTGCTTCCAGGGTTGTAGAACTTTTATTAATTGCCAATAGTCACTGATAAACTTGTACTTAGAAGATCCAGGATTTAAGATGTCATAGTGAAATAAAAGTGAAAAATTAAATATATATATTTGTATATATATATATATATTTCTTTGTTACTAACTTACTCTTTTCAACATCACTCACCAGCGCGTATCAATATTTCTCCCCTGTCCTTCACATTCTAATGTTTTAATACATGTATTGCATTTTTATTATCTCTATGCCTTACTAGCCAATACTTTTTGCAGAATCATCTCAATATGCTCCTTAGCTTTGTGTCTTCTTACACTTATAAAACACGTCAAGTACATAATAATAATGCTCTATGTTCATGGGTAAGAAGTTATCCACCTAAACTTGAGTAACTGACATGGGAACATTCTTCTGAGGAAAATGGTTTTCTGCTTCTCTAGTTGTCTTTAAATGCCAATAGTATTTCAGTCTTGATGGAGCCTCTTATACCTCTTTCCTTTATGAGAAAGTTGCCTTGTTTGCTTTTGTATAGGTAACCATGACTACTGTGTGGTCAGTGGTGCAATGTCTCTGTCCAAAGTCCAGAATACATTGTTTCACAGATGTCCTCTTCACTTGTAGATTTGACAAAGCATTGGCTACTTTTTAAAATGATAATGGGATTATATACCCACTGGGGCTGACACAGTTTCTTATTCTCTGCACTTTGACCAGCTGTGACCCTCTACATGAATCACTGATCACTGTAAAATATGGTTCTCTGATGAAAGTTCAGAGCTCCATTAACTGAAAATATGAGGATGAATATTTACGAGACAGCTTCCCTATTTCAATAATGCAGAGCAGTAAATAAGAGATTTAATGACTTGGTAAGTAACACATGACCACAAGGTGGCAGTAGGGTAAAAGACCTTTATTTGGGTGGTTCTTTGAAGGTATTTTTCTTCAAATAAATCCCATACAATATGAGACCACCAGTCATGCTTGATAGATACTATGTTGCTGCTTCCAAAAAGGGTAAAAATCTAAAGAAGTACATGCCTAAATCTTATTAATAGGATATGAGGACTGAGTCAGAAGGTACAAAGCACTAGAAGCAGCTGGCAATAATTCCAAAGTATATTTTATTTCTGGCTATAAAATGTGAAAAGTGTTTGAATGATATGTGAAACCACTAGGCTCTAAGTTTCTAACAAATAATTTAGTTGAGCCTGTTTAAAGCAATTACCTATTTAGAGACAATTAATTTGACTGTCCGCAAAGTGCAACCTAACATAAAGACATCAATGACACACAAAGCATGAATACAGAGATAATGTTTGACTTATTGATACAATGAAAACTAAAAGTCAAAATTCTAGCTATAGTAAGTATTTCTTAGAACTGAAATAAGGGAAATTTAGAAATACTAAATTGTAGGGAAAGAGGGCAACTTAGGATTTCATTTTCTGAAACATTGTATTCCCTCTGATTTTTGTAGGAATATTGAGTACCTTATGACAGTCGATACATCTAATAACTAACTTTACTTTGCCTAATACAGTGATCCATCCCTTACTTCAATGCATCCAAAAATACTTCAGGGTTTGTTAAATTACATAAAACAACTATTTATCTGTAACTCTAAGCATCATGAAAACAACACAGATTAAGAGTATTATGCTGAACAAATACATCTACACTGGAAATATAGTGCATTAGGAGTAAGGTTTTGATTAACAAAATCATTTTCACATAATATTGTTATCATGATAAACTTCAAAAACAGCATTCCACCAGATAAATGATCATAGTAGAATTTTTTTAAAAAAAAATAACAGCAATTTAACCCAATTAATGTGTGTGTGTGTGTGTGTGTGTGTGTGTGTGTGTGTAAAACCAAGTGTCACATCAATGAAACTGTAATTTAAAAAGGTAAAAAATTCTATTAATCATAGAAAAATGACTAAGATTCTGAATAGAATACATTGAAGTCATATTCAGTTCATTCTTGCCTTCAAATAATCTGTAATAGGGAATTTGGATGATAAATTATGCATGAGAATTGTTCTAGAAAATGGTGCATTTAATTATACATAGACAGGTCTTTTACTATCCAACAGATTTAGAGGTGAATTTTATGTTTAAAATTTGACAAAATGCTCATATTAAGTGAGCTACATTTCCTTTTTTATTTTTATTTTATTTAAAAAGGGTATTATTTTTCCAAATCTACCTCTACTTCCCCTACCTTCCCTCCTCCCAGTCTCACTTAGTCCTCCCTCCGTCTCCCCACACAGCATCATCCCCACATCCATCCCCCAAGGAGGGCAAGGAGTCCCAACGTAGACAGTTTGGTCTGGCATATCCAGTTGAGGTAGGTTCAAGTCCCTCATACCCATATTAAGACTGGCTTAGAGATTCCTCTGTAGGGTATGGACTAAGAGATGTTAGTTTATGCACTAAGAACATAATCTGGTTCTACCGCAAGAGGCTCCAAAAATTGCCCATGCTATTTGACAGTCATCCTACCTTTGGAGAGTTTAGTTATTTTCCCTTAACTTTCCTCAGTGATTGTTTCTGAGCCAGTGAGCTTCCAATAGCTTGAATCAGCTGTCTCCATAGGTCTCCTCCTCATGATGGTGGTTGCTTTGTTCATATACTCTCTTCTCTCTGTCTTCCCCTGGACTGAGAACTTGACATGGTGCTTAGCTATGGATTACTGCTTCTGCATCTATCCATTGTTGGATGAAGGGTCTATTATGGTGATTAGGATGGTCATTCATTGGTTATAGGGGAAGTCCTGTTTAGGCACCTTCTCTACTATTGCTTGAAGTCCTAGGCAGGAACATCTTGTAGGTTCTTGGTTGTTTTCTTGATACCAGGTTTCTTTCTAAACCCACAGTGGCTCCTTCTGTTAAAATAACCATTTCTTTGTTCTCCCTATCTGTTGCTACTTTCACTCAACCATTTTCTTCTCTCAAGATTTGTTCCCATCTCCCCTTATTCATTCCCCATTATGATCCCTATTTACTCAGGAGATCTTCTCTATTTCCCTTTTCCAGGGGATCCTTGGATGTCTCTGTTAAATTTCTTCTGTTACATAGCTGTTAAGGCATTGTGGTTTGCAGCCTAGATATTCTTTGATTTTTGTCTAAAATTCAATTATCAGCAAGTACATACCATATCTACCTTTCTGGGCCTGTGTTACCTCACTAGGGAAGGCAAGCTCCAAATCCATCCATTTGTCTGCAAATTTTAAGATATCTTTTTTTTTTCCTGCTGAATAGTACTCTATTGTGTCAATTGTACCACAGTTTGTTAATCCATTATTCAGTTGAAGGACATCTAGGTTATCTTCAGGTTCTGGCTATTACAACTGATGCTTCTATAGGTGGGCTATAAAACTCTTGCTGTAGGAATTTACAACCTTTAGGTATAAGCCCAATAGTAGTACTGGGAAGATTGATTCTCAATTTTCTGAGGAACTGCCATATTGCTTTCCAAAATGGCTAAACAAGTTTATACTCCCAACAGCAATGGAGGAGTGTTTTCCTTGCTCCACATCCTCTCCAGCATAGGCTGTCATCTGTGTTTTGATCTTAGCCATCCTGACAAGTGTAAGATACTATCTCAGAGTTGTTTTGATTTGTATTTCCTTGATGACAAAGGGTGCTAGCAATTTTTAAAGTGTCTTTCAGCCATTTGTAATTCTTACGTTAATAATTAGCACTGGTCCCCATTTTTAATTGGATTACTTGAGTTTGCAGACTCTAGGTTTGTGGGTTCTTTCTATTTTTTAAGTTATCAGTCCTCTGTCAGATGTAGGGTTGGTGAAGATCTTTTCCCATTCTTTATGCTGTCATTTAGTCTTATTGACCATGTCCTTTGCCTTACAGAAACTTCTCAATTTCAGGAGGTCCCATTTATTAATTGTTTTCTTAATGTCTGTGCTACTGGTGTTATATTTAGGAAGTGGTCACCTGTCCACCAGTGTGTTGAGTGTATTTCCCACTGTCATTTGTATCAAGTTCAATGTAATTGGTTTATGCTCAGGTCTTTGATCCACTTGGATTTGAATTTTTGCAGAGTGATAATATGAATCTATATGTATTTTTTGGGTTTTTTATTGATAATCTGTTGATATTATGATGGGACACTAAAGTTGGATGTGGGTTTCCTGTTGTCACTGAGGTCACCTGGTGATAGTGATGGTTTGAGAATGTATTATAATTTTGGATCTTGGTGTGTCCAGCTAGGTTGTACTGAGGCTTCTGGTATTCATGACTTTTTGTCTGCTGGCCTGGATTTAGGGCAGTGCTGAGTGAGTGTGGTCTTCCAATAGCTGTGTTCCAGGGCTGGGGTTCCTGAGACCTAGAGCTCTTTCTGGGCTTAGTAGGGTATCACTCACCTCTTAGTTTGATGTGCTATACTTTCTTAGTCATCTTTTTAACTACATTGCTACTTAAATTTGTTTCTCTTATTAGATTGTTATTGGTCCTTACTATTGTGATTATGATAATATCTATGCACATACAGGGGTCTATACTATGTGTGTGTAAGTATGTTACTATTATTAGAGGAACTTCACTTTTTATCAAATGTTGCTACCCTATGAGTCTGGGAAATGTTTGACAACAATGAGTTGATTCTTACAGTATTATTTGTATAGCATTTTATTTTCTTCCAACATTATATTTTCTTTCTTCTAAAAACAATATATAAAACATGAAAAATAAACAGTGATAATATTTCTCTCAGTGTGGATTTTAATGTTTTTACATTAAGTGTACAATTCCTTCTTCATTGTTGTGATAAAATATAAAAGATAAATTAGTTATGAATGAAAAGATAATTTTAGTTCACATTTCAATAGATTTCATCTCAAAGACCTTGGATCCAATCAAATATAGCATCATAGAAAGAATGTTGCTATTCTCCCATAAGCCTTCCAGAACTTTCCCAAAGTTCACTACCCAATGGAGACCAAAATTTTCACACATGTTCACATGGGAATTATTAAAAATCTAAATTATAATACTCCAGTTTCAATGCCCAAAGAGTGATAGTCATCACATAATGCAAAAGACATTTAGCATATCTCCAGAAGTTCTAAAATTTTAACAGATCTAATATCACTTCAAAGTCAAAATTTAGTTTCTGCTGAGTCAGTGAGAAACCAGTTTTATATGTCTGCTTATTTTTAAGTGTCATTTCACAGCTGCCCATTAAAACTAACTCAGAGGCCATTTGCATGCATGCAATTGTCAAAATATTTTCAATATACTCTGTGGCACAATGGGATAGAATATAGGATCTATAGATGTTCTAATAAAATTTTGGCCACATGAAACTGTCCTTTCTTCAGATGTCTGATAACATATATGCTATAATTTATTTTATAATTTATTAATAAATTTGTTTTTTTATGGATGTCATTTCATATGAGTTCCTCAGCTCATAACAACTACTCATCTTGAGAACACAAGAAGTTATAAAATCTGTAACTATATTTCTCCCAGAATTTATTTCCTTACTCAACAGCTTATTTATATAACAGATTCACTGAAACTATGAAGACTTAATAAAACTCTAAAGGTTTCCACAAAGTTAAGACTTGAATGATCATAGGTTCTGACTATCACTTTGAGCCCTATAAACAAAAAGCACATGCTGCCATCTTTAAAAGGTCCATTGGACCAAATAAAAAAATATGAAGATTTCTTGCACTCTTTTTTCACTGAAGTCTTAACTGAAAAACATTTCATCTCAAAATTTTCTAAAATCAGGGACTATCTGAACCACATATGCTCATACTATACAAATATATTTATTAATTATCTTGTCCATATCAAACTTTTAAGATCTATACAGTGAATTTACTTTCATCATTTGAGAAGATTTTGATTTCAATTAATATAATTCTTAATTAAGATGTAAATTGAAGATTTTACATTCTCTAAGCTATTTTCCTGATTTGATCTAATGAAACATTTTTCTCAAATACACCTGCAAATAATTAGCTTATGAGTAGAAGATGGTCAGAAGCTGCTTCTACTGTTTTAGGCAAGAGAAGAAGTGTAGTAGGCAATAAGCATTACAACAGTAACTTAAAAATCATAAGATAATTTACAGAACATGAGGCTACATACAAAGGATCCTGTACATTTCCAATGAGTGGAAAAACTTTACAAAATGAAATACTGACATGAATAGGAGATGTGACAGTGACAATATTTAGTTGTTGTTCTCTGGATGAAGGGACACTTTGATACTGCATTAAGGGGAGGTTGGAGGATGTGCTGGCACTGCTCCCAGCAATGGAGAGTTTCAGTGCTTGTCTTGAGCTAGCATGCTTAAATGGCAGAATGGTGTATGCCCAAGTGGGAGGTTGAGGATGAGCTAATTTCAAAGCATAAAGAGCTGTGTTACAAGTTAAGCTTCCAGGGAAGTGATACAACTAGAAATGATTTAGATTAAGTCATTGAGCACTATGAACATTTGAAATGAAAGAACATACTGTTGGCCGTCACCAGCACACTGGAAATTTTAAAGAGTTTTTGTTTGTTTGATTGATTGATTGGTTCTCCCTCCCTCACCTCAGCCTTCTCACCCCCCTCCCTCCTTATTTCCATTCACTCCTTTGAGAGAAGAAGGCCTCCTATAGGGTGTTAACAAAGTCTGGTATATCTAGCTGTGGCAGGAGGGTTCCATCCTCTTCTATTGAGACTGAGCAAGGTATTCTTCCATGGAGAATGGGTCCAAAAAACCAGTTCATGAACTATGGATAAGTTTTGGTCCCTTACAAACTGCCCAAGCCACACAACTGTTACATTCAGAGGGCCTAGTATGGTCCCATGCAGATTCCCCAGCTGTCTATACAGAGTCAATTGAGCCTCCACTAGTTTGGGCAGATGTCTCTGTATGTTTCCCCATCATGATCTTGACTCCTTTACTCATATAATCAATTACAGCTGAACAGAATCCTGAAAATTTTAAAACTGATTTGTTGTAGAACAGCTTTCAGGAAAGGGTCTAACTTGTCTGGGTTAGCCACACTCTAAATAACCTAATTAACTCTGATAAAATTATTTTTGATGTTTTATTTTTGTATTATTAAATTTTATAACTAAAAGTACAGGTAGAAATATAAGAACAATCTAACATATAACCTCTTAAAGAGCCATTTTAACAGCTAGAAAGGTCATGATCACCTAAGGAGACAGCTAAGTCCCAGAGGATAAGATTATTCTTGACCTTCACATGTGTGCCACGGCATAAGTTCACACATAAACATACACACACACAGTCACACACACAAAGTAAATATAAAAACAAGTAACAAAGAAAGCAACACAAATTCATCAAGAATTTGAGCAAATAGAAAAAGCATGGAAGGAAAATTAAAAGCTTTTGAGAACATGGTAAAAGAATGTTGAAAAACCTTTCTATCATTGATTTGCTTTTTTAAAAACTCATAATATTAATTTTGTTTGTGGAAATAAATGAAAATAGAAGTTATTCCTATAATCTCTCAGACAAAATTGTAATATTATACTATTTGGTTCTTTAGGGAAAAATGTTTTCTGCTTGTAGAGTAATAATAACTGGAACTAGACTTTGAAAACTTAAATTTGTGACAAGTTATTGAAGTATGCTAGAGTTTTATATGCTCTTGGACACATCTTTTCATTTAAAAAGTGAAAATGAGAAAAGTATAGTATTACAATGTTTTCAACTGTAATTTGTAAAGGGAAAAGGGAAATTTGTGGGAAGATAAACATCCTTTAAGAATTTAATTAGGGTTCAACAATTGTTAATAATGGAATTCATTCTGAGAGAAAAAGTAAATTGACAGATAAAATGACTATATTTAATGTGTTTCTTTTTTGAATATCTGCAGACGTTGGTATAAAATGCTTCAGGATAATTTTTAATTCTTTTGCAAAACATTCAATAACTTTTAGAATGTAATGAATTTGATGTTATCTTCAGAAACACTCATCATATATTGACTTACTATTATTATTTTGTTCTTCACAGTTTTATGTTATTTTTAAGATTCCATAAATTTTAATGTCAGGGTTTAACAAACTCTGGTAGTCAAATAGACAATAACCATAATAGACTCACAACATAATTTTCTATGCTGTAAGTCTCAACTTATCCCTCATTAAAAGAGTAAAAATATCATTTAAAATGTAATAATTATTAACATAGCTTTATATTTTTCATTTACTTCATATGGCACCAAATGTTTAATGTGAAATTATTAAGCAAATTATTGATCCAAGAGTTACAACTTTTCCATTTTACAAATGAAAAACTCTAGGGCTTATGAGGATTGTGTACTGCATGCCAAGTTAAGTGGTTGCTGCCAGATTGACCTTAAAGAGCTCACTCAAGGAGCTTAACTGCTACGACCGGGAATTTAGAACTAAATCTGTTGTTTCACAAGCAAAGTAGGAACCACTGAATCTTATTTAGGCAAGGACATATAAACAGGCACAAAGACAATCATCAGCAAGTGTAAATAGAAGAGATGGATTTTATTTTAAAATAGAAAAGGTAAGATTATAACATAATAAGTTAATGAGCTCATCATTGTTATATCATAATTTGAAAAGTTGTCCTGAGATAGCCAATTGTTTATTAGTATAGCATCAGTCAGACGGTGGATTGTGTCTTGTTTCAAGAACAATAAATTAAGCAGCAATAAAAAGCAATTGCTTACCTAAACTTATTCCAGACACATGATTCTAAACAATTGACAGAGAGATGGAATTGAGTTAAGAATAATCCTTCTCATATCATGTTTGCCCTCAAAAAGGGATGCAAGAATTTGAAAAATATCCCATGGGACATAGGAACAAACAAGTCAACCAACAAGAAAATTGACCACAAGAACTTTGCAAGTTTCTGTTCTCCATTTGACAAGTATATGGTTAGAGTTAATTACATGAAAGAAGGCAATGAGGTTTTGCACGGGGGCCACACTAATCTTCTCTGTATCCTTCTAATTTTTGTTTATGTGATGTCAAAGAGACCACAAACATGTTTACATTTCACAAATATAGCTATGATTTAGTTTCTTTGTGTCTTTTTTGTTTTTTTTTCTGTGACATAATAAGAATAATGTGTTCACATAAAAATCTTCATATTTTTGTGCTTAATTTTATACTACAAAAGTTATGATTTGGTACTAAGGGTGTCTATTATAACCCAATCATGTGGTAAAGTATTCTTCAAGTATTTTTTGGTTAAACATGTAAGTATTCAAATGTACTACTTACATTTAAGATTTTGATCTGTGCTTACAAGAAAATTTTGCTATGCATAAAAAGCTACATCCATATTGTATAATCATTGAAATAGAAGTAAACATCTATCATTTGAAAGGACCAAACAAAGGCTGAGTCAAACTTACATCAAAGGAAAAAGCAATTGTATTTATTATTTAGTTGCTCAGGCTCATTTTTTCTACAGTGTTTTTTCTTACATTATTAATTCAGTAGCAGTAACACTGAAGAGCAATGTATATTCTGTCACATATAAATAAATCCACAATTCCATCATCTTATTCACACAGTTTTTTCCATAGTAATATCTTGAAGGCATATTTAAACAAACTAGAATTCTCTGACTTGAATATATGTTTCTGCTTAAAAATCTGCAACCTCTTCCTATTCCTCTATCATTAATATATTGATTCTGATGTTCAGCATGTACTTGCTTTTAGACCATTAAATAAACGTGAGATGTGCTTAAAATGAGTTTACTGGGTATCTAATGGTTAGTGTTCAGTCTGAACTGAAATATAAGGCAAAATAAAATTGGATCCAGTTTTCTTTTTTAAACTCCTCAATATTTCCAAAATACATGTCAGTTAATTGTTTAGAGAAAATCTCCACTGAACCATATAGTTGATTGTTTAAAGATCACGAGCAAGAAGTTTCCAAGAGTAGTGGGTGTCCATGAAACAACATCATTGTTAATGTTGACTTCATGTGTGTTGCATCTTGGAGTCTTTCATTCCGTGAGTTTCCTGCTTTATGTGTATAAATGAGTTACTATATATATATGAACAGACATACACACACACACATATATATATATACATATATAGAGAGAAGTATCTTCCACTATTATGTGCAAATTCATTCACTTAAAATTTAAAATTCTGTTTATTTATAATTAATATGCATTTTCTTAGATTATTTTGCCTTTAGTTTCTTCAGGGTCCAGAAGATGACCTTTGATCTCCAAGAACAGGAGTTACAGGCTAATGTGAGTTGTTGATGTCAGTACTGGATATGAACTAAGGTCCTCCTCACAAGTAGTATATACTATACCCCCTCTTAAATACTGAGGTTTATTCAATGGTTATATTCAGTAGTGGATATACTCAGTAGTATATTTTCACTTTTAATCACTGAGATATCCAGCCCTACACTGCACTTTTAATAAAGCTAATGAATTGTGTATCTCAACTATCTAAATTGAACCATTATAGGTAGGAGTACAGATGTATGACACAATGAAGTAATATGCAAAGATGAAAAAGAAATACATTTAAATATTTACTAGCTATGGAGGTTTTAAACCACTATGGCAAGATTTACTGAATGGGCCATTGTAAAAAGGAAACTCACCATCTGTGCTGTTAAATTGTAAACTAATTGTAAACTTATTAGAGGAATGCCATGCCTTGCTCTCATGCCCCACACCAGGAATTCAGCTCGCTGCCTTTGAGGAAGCACCAGATGGACTCTCAGATAGCGCCGGAATTCGTTTACTCACCCAAATTCCGAAGAAGACAAAGAATACCTGGCTCGACCAGATGGCTGAGCCATGATGACTCCACTTCCCCCTCACCCGGTAGAACTTCTCTTAAAACCTCTGTAAGCCTTGGGCTCGGGTCGCTAGCTTCCCTTTTTGCTGGTGACCCACGAGCTCATGTTCATTAAAACTTCCTTTTGCTACCTGATATCGGAGTGAAGCTCTCTGTTTTGGGGTGCTGATTCTAACATTACACTAGGCCATCATTATAATGTCAATGAATTAGGTAAATGAGGACCTTAAACAAAAGGGGTATTAGGACCTTAGACAACCAATCTGAATATCTTGGACTATGTTAAATAGTGGACAACACCTAAGTTGTCTTAGTTAGGATTCTATAGCTATAATAAAGATCTTGATCAAGAGCAACACAAAGAGGAAACGTTTGAAACATACAGAACCTTATTAAGAGAAGCCAGAACAGGAATTCATACAAAACCTATAAACAAATTTAAATCAAATACCTTGCAAGAACACTACTTCCTGGTTTGTGTCCCCAATGCTTACTCAGTCGGCTTGCTTATGTAATCCAGGACCACCTTCCTAGGAGCAGCATAACATCACCCCTCCATGGTCTGGGCTTCCTCCCCCAGCAGTCAAGAAAATAATCTACAGATTTGTCTATGGATAATCTGATGGAGGCATTTTCTCTAATGATAGTCTTTTTCCCAGATGATTTTACATTGTGCCAGTTGATAAAATCACAACAGATACAAGGTTAATTTCATGTCCTAAGTAATATTTATTTTTATAGGTCTTCTTCTTGATAAATAATATTTATTTTTATAGATCTATCTTTTAACATGATTTGAAAAATTAATGCAATATTAATTACAATTTCACAATATTCAGCTTTTACATGATCTATTAGTCAAATACTTTATCATTATATTTTTGACATGGAGACATCATGCATGAGAAAATGGCAATGTCTAGACTAGTGAGTTAGTGTTATAAACAAAGGTGCCTGCTGATATGGTGGATGAGCTGAATTCAAATGCTGAGAGTACTTAGGCAGAATGAGGCAACCAGACCCTGCTAGTTGTCAATAGTATCAACTTTTATGGTTCAGTTCCCTTTTGGAAAATATAGTTCAAAATTATAAAGTGAAAATATTTTAGAATTAAAAAGTTCATATGTTACCTATTATTGTTTTTCTGCTTATATATCATGGATATATGCATGTGTTATATATATGTACATATATATGCATATATGGGTGTACGTACCTGAGCATATATGCTAAATAACCAAATAACTTAAAAAATTCAATGAAAGAAATATCTACAGATTTCCAGTATAAGTGTATATATATATATAGTATGCACACACACACATATATATAGTGTATGTGCAGAAATACTTTATGTACAACTTAGTGGTATAAATTGTTTAAGGAATCTTTTTATAGTTTTGGGGTATATCATATATGGGTAAACAAAAATGGAAATGCTTTAGCAGTAAATCATGACATAAAATAGTGTTATAATGTTGTTATAAAATTAAGGAAGCTTAATTTTGTGAGAGTCTCTGATCCAAAAGTACATGCTAGAAACAAGCAAACAAGAAACTTAAATCTAAACTGTATCATATAATCCATGTTTATTATGACTTGTTCAAACATTTAACGTACTTAGCAATGATTTAGGATTATTCAAAGATTTTATGTCATAAAAAACATTTGCTGTCCTAGAAATAAGCCTAAATTCATTTGACTCTGCCCTGTAAATTATCTGCCCTTCTAATAAAAACAAAAGTCATTTGAAATTACTAAGATCATAGTTTTCTATTGTCTACACAAGTATCTAGAAAGATGCTTTCATTGTTATTTGGCTTTTTCTTCCTTTTTAACTTTGCTATTCCTTTCAGTGAGCAACACTTCACTTTGATACTTTCCACATTGAAAGTCATTTCCTCACAAACAATAAATCCATAGTTAAGGAGAGTAATTCAATTTTCTTACTTATGCAACATCACGCTCCATGCTGAGTCCTGGCTAGTCTTTTGGTTCCATAATGCTGCACACGGAATCCTAAGCTTAGTTTTGCTGAAAGTTAGACCTTTTATGTCAGATTTGGTAATTGACCTAAGTTCTATAAAAAGAATAGTTTTAAGCATATGCATATTAGTTATATAGAGGCTGCCAAACTCCTTCAATTAATGACCTTCATTCTACCTACCATTGATCTCTACTCTTGCTTTAATTGAAAGGTAAAAAGAAGTGTCAAAATTTTTCTTTTTTCTTCAGATATTAAATCTCATATTTAAATCCTTATAAGTTTGTCATTCACAAACTACCTGGAGAGTCAAAGTCAAACATTCTTTTGAACTCAATAGTTGATGTTATAACTTTATGCCATTTTTGAAAAACAGCTAGAGGAGGGGACTGCTCTAGATTATCAACTCTTCCAGATGAATAACCCAATCAAAAATGGGGTTCAGAACTAAAAGGGGAATTCTAAGCAGATTTACAAATGGCTGAAAGGCACTTGAAAAAATGCTCAACATCTTTAGCCATCAGAGAAATGTAAATCAAAACAACTTTGAGATACCACCTTACACCTGTCAGATTGGCTAAAATAAAAGACACAGATGAAGCCTATGCTGGAGAAGATATGGAGCAAGAAAAACACTCCTCCATTGCTGGTGGGAGTGTAAGCTTGTTCAGCCACTCTGGAATGCAGTATGGAGGTTTCTCAGTAAACTGGGAATCAATCTCCCCAAGGATTCAGCAATATCACTACTTGGCATATATCCTAAAGATGTACATTCATACTCCAAAGGAGTTAGCTAAGCTATGTTCATAGCAGCATTATTCATAATAGCAAGAATCTGGAAGCAACCTAGATGCCCCTAAACTGAAGAATGGATTAACAAATTGTGGTATATCTATACAATGGAGTACTACTCAGCAGTAAGAAAAAATGATATTCTAAAATTTTGAGGCAAATGGATGGATTTGGAGAATATTCTCCTGAGCGAGGTAACAAAACCTAGAAAGATAAGCAGGGGTTGTACTCACTTATTAGTGGACTTTAAACAAAAAAGCAAAGAGCAAAGAATGTCCATGTTACAAACCCCAACCACTGAACAGCTTGGGATCTAAAACACCTTGGACAGGCACCATGGAGCCCATTCTTTCCAGAGGAACACCTGAACCAGAGGTGAGTAAAGCAGATTTGCCTGGAGTAGATACTGAATTAAGCTACCTTGGGACCTCTTGCCCTTGCTGGGGTGGAGATAAGGAGATGGGGAGAAGTCAGAGTGATTGGAAGGGGGAAGGGAGTTTGATCAAGGGGATACATAGATAAAAATGTGACTGTGTTTGTAATAATAATAATAATAATAATAATAATAAAGAAATTAGATAAAACGTGACTTTTAGCAATAAGTTTTCTCCTTCCTATGAAATAAACTTGCTTTAGGCAGGTTATATGCTTCTTGATTCAGTCATGGTTCTTGATTGTATTTACCATCAAATCACTTTGAATAAGCACTGAGATAAGGGTGAGTTGATATTCAGCTTTTCAAAAATATATATATATGATTTCTTTAGTCATAATAAAAATAAATAAAAATTTTTTTAAAGCAGCAGAATCACATATATCAACTGTTTCTTAATCTACTTCTAATAACTGATAAGTACCATTTTTTATATATAATAAAACTTGAAAATATACCATTGTATAAAGTTAAAAGGTTTATATGTCACATTTAATTATTTATTAACATCTGTATAAGAGAACTAAGTATTTGATTTATTTAGTTTAATCATCATAAACTAATTGTCATGCCATATGAATGTTGTTACCAAGAATCTAAAGGTATATTTCAAGTACTGTTTTGTATAGAAAGAATGTATAGAAGATATATAACTATATTTATGAATAGTTATATATCTATTACAATATAGTTCATGTTTAAAACAAGCAGGATGAAAAAACTGTTAATATTTTCTAATTTAAGTGGAGTTAGTCTGTGTATCATTTTGCAAATGAATAAGTATTAACTAAAAAGCCTTTATGTCTAGAAATAAAAGTAAAATTGTTTCTTTTCTTTCTTGCAAAAATAAAATTGAAAAACAAAAACAAAATAAGCAGTAATTATGTTATTAACATAAGCAGCTCTGATATACTAATTTTAAAGATTAATATTTAAAAAAAGTAAAGATATGGCTAAACATAGCACAATCACAGGTTATAAGAGTAGCCTTGTTTAAAAGATAGTACATTTTTTTTATTAAAACTTTGTTGGTCTGTCTGCAATAGGCACTATATGGAAAAATACTAATAAATAATGGCTATTAGGATTAAGCTTACATAAAATTGCATCGAACCATTATTTGCTATGAAATTTATCTTAATTTTTATTTATTTTCCTTATACATGTATATAGTGGTAATCTGTTAAATGATGCTTTCTTCTGGTGGTACCACCAGACCTAAGATATTGGCTGAATTAATCTTAATGGCACATATATAGTTTATCTAGGTTTCATAGCTTTAGAACTAAAATATGAGGCTGAACCTGTGTTGAATAAGGAAAATGACATTTAATTTACATGATATTGATAAATATATTTATATTTATTTATTTTAGCTTGCACTATGAAAAAAATTAGGACAATTGTCTATTTGCAGAAATGAAGCTCACATTAATTTGATAAAAATGTTTTATTCAACACAAATGAAAGTCAATGATAAATGTTCAGGATTGCAGTTAAACAATGATACAATTATGATAAATATGGAAGGTTTTTTAAATTCACAAACATTCAGATAAAAATAAATTTACTTTTTGTTTATTAAGAAATAGTAATGATCTTAAATTGTAGGTAGAAGTTTTTGTCCTGCCAGTAACTCCCAAATACTCAGAACAGCTTTCCAAATATTGAGTTGGAAGTTTAGTATTACTTATAAACTATGGGTTGGTAGCTCAGGCTTGTTACTAACTAACTCTTACACATAAATTAATCTGTAATTCTTAACTATGTTTAGCCACAAGACTTGATACCTGTCTACTGTGGCATATTCTCATCTTTCTTCCTCTGCATCTGGCTTTCGACTCCTGACTCCATTTGAATCCAATCTTCTTCATTCCAGAACTCTCCTAGTCTGCTCCCCCCACTTGTGCTTCCTTCCTGGATGCTGCCCATTCAGTGTTTTATTAAGTAAGTTCAAGTGACAAATATTTATAGTGTACATGAGCATTATCTCACAGCCTGAAAACTTGCAGCAAAATTATCAAAAAATAATCATAGACAAACACAGTCATGTACACACAAACACATGCATTATGACTTATTTCTGATAATATATTGATAAATCAATGTTTAAAATATATTTTTGTTCAAAACTTTGAATCTTTTTTGATTTATTTTAAATAAATATTAATTTTATTTTTTCTATAATTTGATTATATTTTTACATAAGATTTAAATGGTAATATATAAACAGATTTTTTTCACAAACAATTTAAATTGAAGGCACTGATTTTAAGATTTTCATTGTCAAACATAACAAATAAAATTATTATCACTGAATTTATTTATAATACAAACATCTATTGCTATGAAAATTACTTTAAAAATTATTATATGATGGATTATATAAAAGAACAATGCTAAAATGTGTCTTTTTCATTTCAGATGTAATAATTCAGTATAGCATTTTGAATTATTTTATAATTAGACTAAAATATTTTTTGTAAAAACTGCAATCATACAAATACAATGTTTTGTGAAAGGTCCAATTTGTATGCTATCATTGGTCATTGTGAATGAATATTTACAATTATATTTATTAAAATTGTGCTCTTCTTTATTAATTTTCCTGATAGCTAATGGCATTCTGGATCACTTTTCTATGCTTAGTTGCCTCTGTTTTGTTAATGTTCTGTGCCAAACTTAGCCCAAATGTTCTCATGTTTGCCTTACAGCATCCTTTCATAACCAGTATCTGTACTATCTTGATGTCTAATAAAAGGCATTGGTTTATATGATGGATGGTATTCTGCTCTTGCTGGGGAGGATATAAGGAGATGGGGAGAAGAGCGAGTGACAGTGAGAGGCAGGAGGAGGAAGGGAGTTTGAACAAGGGGATACACATAGATAAAAAATGAGACTTTAGTCATCATAAAAAAATTAAAAAAATTGTAATCTCTTCCAGGCTATTGTCATGGAAAAAAAGTAATAGAAACTAAAAAAAAAGTCCCTACATTTTACCTGTAGAATAGGCTTTGATACCTACTATTTCCTTCCTTCCTTCCTTCCTTCCTTCCTTCCTTCCTTTCTTCCTTTTTCTGGGTCTTTCTTTCTTTCTTTCTTTCTTTCTTTCTTTCTTTCTTTCTTTCTTTCTTTCTTTCTTTCTTCCTGTCTTTCTATTTTCTTTTTTGGTCCCCTTACTTCCTGTCTTCCTTTTCTTTTTAATTGAAAATAAATTATTCACTCATTCAATATATTCTGATAGAATTCTCCCTTCATCTATTCCACAAAGGTTCTCCCACCTATTTTCTCCTGCAGATACACTACTTTTCTGTCTCACACTAGACTAGGGACAACAACCAAATAAAATAAAACAAAACAAAGTTTAAAAAAATGAAGTAAAAAGATTATATTGATAATAGACATAGCCACGCCGTAAAAGTAAATGAGTTCTGAGAGTAGGCACTAAAGTCAAAGACTACTCATTCTCAAAGATCCTAATAATACTAAGCTAATAACCAATCATATACAAAGAGCACCTGTTGCAGACCTTGTAGATTCCATGCTCGTGTTAGAGTCACTGTGAGCTTATAGGTGCCTTTATTAGTAGACTCAAAGGGACTTATTCTCCTGGTAACCTCTTTCCCCTCTAGCTTTTGAAAAATAGCTTCGCTTTCCACAGGATCCTCTTAGCTCAGAGCCAAGATATCTAATGAAGACCTTAGTTCTGGGTTATCTAGTCTGTTGTTCTTGGTTACTCAAGAAGTGTTCAGTATGGTGGGTATAAATCCTTTCTCATGAAGTAGGCTAGTCCCACACGTTTTGTGCCATCATTGCCCTAGCATTATTAGGCAGGAAAAATTGTAGTTCAAAGATGTTATGGTTAGTTTAGTGTCCACATATTTTTGATTATCCTACAAAGTGATATCCTGCAACAAGGAGACTAGGACATAGAAGTGATAGCTTTCTTTAGGTACCGGCTTTACATTTTAATGTTTAATGAGAATAATACAGGTGGTCATTGTTTTCAGCAGTGGGGCTATACTGTCAGGTTGCAGAAAGAATTTTCATGGGACTACCTTGGCTCAAAACTCACTTAACTCATTCCCACCAGGATAAACCTTGCCAAGCTACAGAAGATGGGCAGGTGAGATAAATGTCTCTCGTTAGTAAGAGTCCTTATTGGGATCACCTCCAAAATTTGAGAAATTGTCTACTACACTAGGTTTCCATAGCACCCATAAAATGAACCCTACATTATTAGTCATCTCACCTCATAGTCTCTGCTTCTGTCCCATCTACCCTACATTTGATTTCTCCCCTCCCTCTACCATCAGCCTCCATCCTCCATTCAAGGTCACTTCCCCCATCCAAGCAGTTTCCTGTTTCCTCCCTAGACCACTTATCTTTACCTAACCTCTGCCATTCTATGGATTATAGCATGATTATCATTTACTGAATGACTAATATCCCCTCATAGTCAAATACATACCACATTAATCTTTCTGGGTTTGGGTTACCTCACTCAGAATAACTTTTTCTAATTTTATCCATCTTTTGATATCTTAAATTTATTTTTTATAAAATCAAGTTTTACCATATAAGACTATCACTTGACTCCTTTGAGTTATCTCAGAAAATATATATTTGAAAATACAATAAAAGTGTTGTTTCCTTGATTATTTTTCAATGTATTTGTCATTTGTATATATAAAGGGTACAAAAACTTTCAAGTTAATCTGTGTCCAGGAAGGATGCTGAAAGTTTTTAATCAACTGTCAAAGTTCTCTGGTAGAATTTTATGGTAAATTATGTATACTATTATATTATTTGCAAATAATTATAATTCAAATTCTTTCTTTATGATTTGTCTTCCCTTGTTTTGATTTTCTTATTTTTGTATATATAACTTTAAGTAATATATTGAATAGACATGTAAAGTGTGGACAACATTGTCTTGTTAATGATTTTAGTAAAATTTCTTTGAGATTCTCTCCTTTAATTTTTGTTTTGAATATAGGTTTGTTGTATATTCCCTTTATCATATGTAGGTATGTCTTTTGTATCCCTGATTCTTTCGGGAGGTTTATCATGAAAGGGTGTTGGGTTTTGTCAACGGCCTTTTCTGTAACTACTACTAGATGATCATGTGTGTTTTTTTCTTTCAGTTTGGTTATATGGTAGATTATATTTACTGATTTTATGTGTATTCAACAATTCCTTCATCTCTTGGACAAAGCTACCTAATAAAGGTGGATAATCTTTATAATGTGTTTTTGATTTGGTTAGTAAATGTTTTATTGGGTATATTTGTATTTATGTTTATAAGGACACTGGTTTGTGATTCTCTTTCCTTGTAGAGTCTTTATGTGGCCTAACTTTAACAAAAAATGGCAACATGGCCTTTTGTTTCTATTTGAGGAATAACTGGAGAAATATTAGCAATAACTTTTTTTGAATGTCTGGTAGAATTTTGCTCTAAGTCTATCTGGCCCTGAAATATTTTTGATATGAAGACTTTTAATGACTGCGTCCATTTCACTAGGGGTTACAAGTATATATATATATATATATATATATATATATATATATATTTTAGCAGTGATATAAAAAACATTTAGTAACATAAAAGCAACATTCACATTAAGTAGAAGACTGCTGAGCTATTTTAATTGTCATCTGATCTTGAATTTAACTTTCGTATGGAGTTCCTTTAAAAAAAAAATCACTTAATTTTTTAGATTTTCCCAATTTGGTAAAATACAGATTTTTAAAATATACCCTTATAATTCTCTGTATATCTTCAGTGTCTGTTATTAGGCTCTTTCTCCATTCAGATTTACTTTTATTGCCTTGGATATTTATTCCCTGGATTTTAATTGGTTAAAAGAAGAGTTTGTCTTTCTTTTTGATTTTCACCAAGTACCAACTTATTGTTTCATTGATTCTTTATATGTTTCTTTAGTTTTTATCTAATTAATTTTACCTCCCATCTTGATTTTTGCTTGCAATGTGCTCCTCTTTACAGGCTTTTTTTTTTTGTGGTTATTCAGACGTGCTATTAAGTTGTTAGTATAAGATATCCTCATTTATTTTCTCTGCAGGCACATATTGTTAATAAATTTTCCTCCTAGCACCTTTCTTCATTGTGTTCTAAAAGTATGGGTATATTGTGCATTTATTTTCATTTAATTCTGTACAATTTTTATTTTATTTATTTGCTTCTATATTGGCTCATCCTATATTTGGTAGAGAATTTTTAATTCCTTTGAGTTTGTAAGCTTCCTGTATTTTCTTTTGTTGTTGAGACCAAGCTTGAATCTATGGTAACTTCATAGAATTCAGGGAGTTATTTAATAATGTTGTAAATTATGAGCCTTGCTTTATGTCCAAGTATGTGGTCCATTTTGGAGAAAGTTTCATGAGGTGTCAAGTAGAAGATATATATTGTTGGGTTAAGATGAACTGTTCTATAAATTTTTTCTAGGGCTATTGGGTTTATAACCTCTGTTAGATCTATTATCTCTTTGTTTACTTTTTCTCTGAATGAAATGGGACAGTATATGGACTTGCAGTAGGAAAAAGAGGGAAGAACTATAACTATAATACTATTTCAAAAAATCAAACAAAAATTCAAGAAATATGAATAAAAGATCAATGCTTTGAGTATTTAATACAAAATTAGCACTTAGTAAAAGGTCCAAAGAAAAGAGCACTGTAAGCTAATGTTATTTTTCTTTATCAAGATAAGAAAACAATAAAAGAAAACAAATATATATTTTATTACTTATTATTATATAAATTATAAAAACACCATAAAAGCAGAGATTTTTATCAAGGAAGTATGTTTATATTATTTTGGCATGAAATGGAGTTCTTAGTTAAATTCAAGTGCTCATTTTATAGTTTATTTTGCAGAGCAATTTGAGTAAAATTCAGTGATAATTTGAAATTTAATGAATCATATATAGATTCTCAGTCATTGAAATATAAATATTTGGAATTTTTGATATATTCTTTTGCTTTGCTTTAATACCGGCTTTTATAAAATCATCCAGGAATTAAATATTTAATAATTATTATTACAATGTAATCAATGGCTTGAATATAGAAGATTCTTATAAAATATAACACCAAAGTTATATAATCTAAGAAATATTGTGCATTTATCATCATCATTATCATTAATTTTGATTAAAAATAAAATATGTGATTTTGGAATATATTGCTTTATGATATCTATTACTAATTACATTTCAAATTAGCAATCTTTGACCTTATTTAATAAAATGATCAATTATTATTTCATTATGTTTACATATCAAACCAGTTTTTGTTAACAGTAACACTTACAATAAACCTATTAATTAGTAGTAAAATTATGAGTCATATTATTTTTGACTGCTAAGATAGTATTTCCATTTATTTTGTAATGAGACTGAATCTACTGAGCTATGAATTTTGTAATTAATGTTTGTAATATGAGATTATACAACCTGAAGACTGAGGTTACCCTAAATTTATACATAGACATCTAACTGCAATTGCGATGATTTTATGTGTGGGGGCCTTGTAAGCTTGACTAGGTCATCAACATGTTTCCCTAGATGAAAGAGGCTAAAAGTATCAACCTTGCCTACAGGCAAGTTTTCATAATGTGAAACTGCTGCAAAAAACTCTACTTTTTATACAGGAAAAATAATCACAACTGTAACTTTAAATTTTTATAAAGCATGGCAAGTTAGATGGCTTGGTAAGTTACAGGCAACTGCCAGACAGCAACCTAAATCCCTGGGACCCATTTGATGAAAAGAAAAAAAAACATTTCCAACAAGCTGTCTTCTGACTTCTACACATAAACCATGGCATATAAATGCATTCAGAAATGCATACTCGTCCTTAACACATAAATATGCAAAATATAAAAAATTGAAAGTATCAGTTTTAAGCGAGATTATTCTCTTTGGTCCTCAAGCCTGTTGGTACCATGATTTTCTCAATATTTCATTCCCTAGAACAAGAAAAAAATGAATATTTATTTAAAATTACCCATTACAAAATACTTTGGTATAGTTGGCTAAACAAAGGATCAAAAAATGTCCAAAATTCTTTCAATAATTGGACTTTTTATGAATTGATATTGAGAACAAAGTGAAACAAACTAAGCATTGACACATGACTCATTTTTGCTGCAAAATGTTTCTACATATTACATAATTTAGACATTTGTCTACAATTTTTATAGAAATGATGTTCTTCACCGTTTGAACTCTCTTATTTCATCACTGCATTTTAACAGCTCTTCTGACTCCAGATAATGCATGATGCAGAATTCTTTCTAATGTAAACAATAAATTCAACATAATATGCAAATTCTATAGTGTAAAGGCCTTAAAGTTAAAAATTATTATCTAAAACAAATCATTCAAAGATATAAGAATTTAAACACAGTGTTTTTAACTATTTCTTTTATTAATTAGCCTGTATATTACAGTTCTTACTAACCCTAACCCTAACAGTAACACCTCTTGTACTTGATCCATAAGCTCAGCAAACTTACATAGAGCAGTTTGGTGTCTTTATCTAAAACTTACCCATAAACACGTGAAATTAAGTCAGAACATGGAAGCCTATCTCTCCAGGTAATTCTAAAGGTATGTGAAGAAGGAGAGTTATGTCACTGTCCTTTGCTTGGGATCTTCTCTGCAGAAGTGTTGATAAAATGCTGGTCAGTGTAAAGGACAACTCTCAACTCTCTTAGGTCTCAGTTATGACCACCCTCCTTCCTTGAATCCCAGACTCTGAACTTCCACTTCTACCTTTTGTCCAAACAACACATGCCTGTTTGTCCCAAGAGCATATTTTAACAATATTTTTTAAAATTTATTTGTTCTCTGAATGCTTTGTAATGTTATACTATAGCAAATGATCTTTTATACCTTCTTATAGGTAATTTTATTAAACTGAGTTTAATTAGCATAGTTTAATCTCTAGAAAGAAATCTCAGTTTGTTTCATTTAAAATGCCTAGATTATTTCTTAAATATAATATGTTATTATCCAGTCTAATATACATTTAATAAATCTGAAAATAAAATAAAATACTAAATTTTTAGTAGCATTACTTAAGCTATTATCTGACACATTTGAGGAATTAACTCATTCCAAATTTGCTATATTTAACACATTCTGTAAATTATAAACTATGATTTATATATTGTATAGAATTTTTATTTTAATAAATATAGTTACATAAAAATTACTTTTATATAGTTAATTATTCAATACTAAATTCAAGATATTTTAGCTTTGAGTTAAACCACATACTTAAAGCTGCTTAGGAAAAGGGCAAAGCATCAATTAGCCCAGGGCTACGGAGCTTGTAAAATATTTTTAAGAGCTTCAGGGAGATCCAACATCCATAAAGGAAACCAATTCAATGTTAATGAATTATTCCTAAGAAAAGCCTAGGAAACATAACAAAAAAAAAAAAAAAAAAAAAAGAATAAGAACAAGAATGGCAGGGAAAGTAAATGCCATGCCAAATTTGTAAAGTAATCACAAGAAAATCCAACTGGTCTCTCATTGGAATGGAAGTACCAAGAATTGGAGAGAGAACTTATAGTAGCTTTCAATAATATTTTCATCCTCTAAAAAAACAAAAAAAAGGAGGGAGGCGGAAGGAAAAAAAAAGAGACTACCAGGATCAAAATCTAATGAGAATGTGCCCAAGAAGCTGGATCACTGTATATGCTGCATTTAATCAAAACATGTTCTGTAAAAGTGCTGGCTACACCATTGGGATAGAAATGTACATCAGGCTTTCATGCTCTAAGAACTTTCTACCACATTAGGTAAGCACTAAAATAATTCAAGACTCTACCATTTTTACAAATCTATAAGAATAAGAAATGAAATGATGGGAAGCAGTTGATTAGACAGCTTTGTGTAACTCTGACAGATGATTTCAGATAATGTATAGTACCTGAGTCTTTAAAATACTAAAAAAAAAAAAAAAAAAAAAGAAATAGAATTGATAAAGGGGAATTACTTTCTCAGTTGTTTCAATGAACTTTTCTCATCAATATAGCCTGTGTTTCATATGCTCAGTAGTTTGGTATCCAAAAATTGTTCATTCTTTTCTTTTGTGACAATGGTTTAATATTTGTTTTCCTTAGAGTATAAAGTGTCTCCCCTAAATGAAGAAAATGTAAACATGGTGTCAGATTTTAGGTCAAATACATCTCTTTTCAAAAAGAATATCTACATATATTTTACTTATAAAGATTTTAGCTAATTTATACAATGGTAGCATTTTGAAGTTTAAAGGTCTATGAAATTTAGCAATCATATAGCAATTATCATCAATGACTACTGACCCATTGAAAAACCATAGGCATTGGGTCAATAGTTACTTATTTCTTGAGTATTATATAATTTAGTATTATTAATTTAATATTAATTATGATTTGAAAATTATAGATTTTCTTTTAAGCAATTAAATCCTAGATGATCAGAGAAGTTAATAGCTTGGCCAAGGAGATAGTGTCTACCTGATTAGTAAATTTATGTTTTAGAGATATGTTGTTAGCTTATATGACGCATATTATGTTTGTTACATAAAAACAGTATACCATCTGTCTTGTTCAGTTAGGATGGTTGTAATGCAGTGAACAAATTAACTACCACAGTGCTGAAGGCTGTCAAGGTCAGGATTAAGGTTTGTAATACCCAGGGGTTGGTTTGAAAACACATTCTGGTTTGCAGTTCTTTGTCTCCTCATTTTATCAGCATAATGGAAAAATATGTAGATGAGAACTTCAGCAAGCACACTGATTCCATTCATGAGGATTACTCCTTATAAATAATTAACTATCAAAGGCTTTGCCATCAAATACTACCACATTAGAAATGAAGCTTTTTCACATATGAATTGGAGCAGCCTGCATTTATTCTATAGTATTAGCTATATATCTTATCTAGGTTCTGTATTGTTTTGATATATCCTAGTCTGAAAATACAGTCTGGGAATATACTTATCCCAATTGTTCTGTATTATTGTTATTTATAATTTATATTGTATTTTATCTTTATCTGGCTGATAATTTTCTCTTTGTTTTACTTGCTATTCTAATGAATATTTAGGGTTTGCATTTTAGAAATTACTTTTAAATTTAATTTCAAGTATAGCCATTTATTGTGATATATACATCTGTAATAAATAATCCTAAAGCAAACAACATAATTGTCCAATAACAAGGTGCTAACAAAATTTATTCTTTTCTATTTGAAGTACATTGCTTATTTGAGATTATTGTTTATGAATCATTGAAGCATGTAGGAGGAACAGCCCTACTACATTTCTCACATTGTGTGCCTATCTTTTTAAAGCATTTTAGAACCCTGCTTGTAAGAAATTAACAATATATTATGTATTATACTAATAATTATACTAATATAATAAAATCATTTTGTCAAAATAAAAATAGGATAGCCTATACATCCTACAATTATACAATTTGGGTGTATTTTCTATAACTCTGCAACTTATTAGTGCCTGCTGCTTCTTCATATAGATCAAAATGGGACATGTAGTTAAGAACAAGTATACACATAAGAAGATTTATTCTTTCTTATAAATACAGGGCCTTAACTTGGCTTGTTTTTTAACATCTTTTCCTAACTTAAATTATTACATCTATTTTTGTCTCTGGGCTTTTCTTTTTCTATTTCTGTATACCTTCTTTGGTTTGTTAATTCTCTGTGTCTGGCCCCTGGGTTCTCCTGATTTTCTAGCTACTTCTTTCAGGTTTCTCCTTCTGTATATTCTCTATGTCTGCTCTGCCTTGCTATTTTCCAGTCAGGGTTTGTTTTTTTGTTGTTGTTATTTTTGTTTTTGTTTTTGTTTGGTTTGTTTGTTTATTTGTTTCTTTGTTTTGTGACCATCAGATGTTTTAGACAGGCATAGTAATATAATTTCACAGATTTAAACAAATGTAACATAAACAAAAGTAACACACCTTAAGATATTATTAGACATTTTCCAATTTTGTTTAAGTTCAAATGAAAGGTTTTCACTTTAGCAGAGTAAAACTACCTACAACAAACAGTTATCAAGTAAGTATTATTTACAATATTCTATTTTTAGTTAGCACATCTAGAGAAAATAATGCATTATTTATTCTTAGAGACTACACAGTTTTACACCTAACTTTCCTTCTATCATAACTAAAGAAAACTGCAACTTTAGCTATCTAGTCTTCAATTTCTTCAAAGACCCAGAAGGATATAATATTATTTTATTCAACAACAGAAACATATGGCTACCTGGACAGTCTCCCAAAGTTTATCTGAAATTTTGTGGCATCTATTTTCAGCCTTCAGGCCTATAGTATCTGACAGAGTTTTCAATGAAGTAGGAAATTTGAAAGGCTGTCCCACCTATATTGTCAAAATTTGTAAGTCACTTTCCACTTTGTCCTGTAGTTTCTTTGCTGATTCAGGAATTAAAGTGTTACCCTGCCTTGTTTTGGCAAAGTTCAACAGTTACTTTGCTGTGCATCCTGCAAAATGTTCAGTCTGTACATCACACAGTCAAGCAATCAAGGAAATTGCAGTTTCTTGCCCAAATAACTAACCTTGCCACAATGAAAGCAAATGCCTGTGGAGGTTCTTCAATGCCCATTTTCTCTGAAGTAAATAGTTGCTGCCAAGGGCAGATATGTCTCATTGTCATAAAAAAAGTTTAGGTTAATAAACACTATAAATGTCATATTTTATGTCTTTAAAATGTCTGAAGACAATTAATCTAACTGAATATATCAATTCCATCTTGAAAACATACCTATGTGACTACAAGCTTGATTCTTATAGAATAACTACTAACATCATTTCTTAAGTATACCTTGAATTTTTAAATGAAGTGCCTAAGTATAATACCCCAAACAAGAGGGAAAAAATTAAATATAGTATAAGAAAATTAACTTTAATTTATATCAATATATCCAAGACTATGCCAATGCAAATTATCTAAGATTAATAGTTGTCTTTTTATCTGATATTTCTATATTCACATGAGTATAACAAAGTTCTTTCCCCACCAAATAACCAACACCTCCCACTCCCCCAGCTCTCTAAAATGGGGGCACAATCTTCTCCAGACCACTTCCTGCTGGCTGTGGATGAAGACATCCCCAGGCATCCCTAAGAAAAACTGAGAAAATAGCCAAGTTCTGAAAACACCAGCTATTATCTCAGTTGATAGGTATTACCTGTCCAGATTCTGAAGGTATCCCTTGATCAAAGTTAATCCACTTTAACCTTGAAGGAATTCACAGCCTCTCATTTCCTATTAGAATAAAACTACAAAGCATTTTTATTTCTATTAAACATATATATCTAGATAGGTTTAATTTTGCAGTCCAGTTTATAATCCTTGTCTTTTCTTTTATCAGCTATTGTTTGCTTCTCTATGATGGGACTGTTCTCTGTAAATAAAGGAGCTGGTTTGGCCTTTGTGGAGCACCATAGAAATGGGTAGAGGATCAGAGCAGAGACAGGTAGAAGGAGGAGAGAGTCAGTCAGTCTCCATTGGTCACCCAAAGATGAGCCATGTAAAGAATCTAGGTGAGCCACGGGCCAAGCCACATGGTAGGTGAATTATGAGAAATGGGTTGAATTAAGATGAAAGAGCTAGCTAGTAATGTGCTTGAGACATAGAGCAAACAGTATGAAATTAATATAAGTGTCTGATTCATTTCTTTGGGAGATACAAGCTACGCGGGCAAGGTCCAAACTTCTGGCCCAAACTGGTCCTGAAATCATATTTGTCAGCATTCAAATTGTTGTTAACAATCAACAAAACACTATATAGGATCCAGGCTCCTGTGTATTTCCCACCTTTATATGGCTTATTCTTTCTTGTATTAATTACTTCTCTCTTATAGGAGATGAGGAAAAGGGAAGAAGAAAAAGTGATCGGGAGGGGTCAGGAGGGGGAAGGGAGTTTGAACAAAGGGATACGTGAATAAAAAATGAGACTTTATTCAAAATGAAAAATACTTATATGTTTTAATTTTCACTTTTTTCTATGACTACACCCTTCCCAAACTTTGCATGTTGTTAAACATACTGTAATCTCTTTAAATATTTTTCTATCTAGACCTTTTTTATTTCAAATCTTTTAGCCTTTTTTTTTTTTTTTTGATCATGTGAGCTATCTTTTAAACTGCTAGGCCTCATGAACCTCTGCCTACAGTTTTGGCTCCTTCTTCTGCCTGCTTCTTGGGTCCTGAAAGCTGCATTTAAAGTTCACAGTCTATGAACTTTAAATGAATTGCCTTCTTGGCCTACTGACAGTTCAAGGACTGTACAGCTGGCAGAAAATCTTAAAGGAGCTGTATACATATAAATAAATAAATAAACAAACAGACAAACAAACAGATAAATAAATAAATAAAAAAGGTTCTTCAGACACTATGCTAATTTGAGTGCCATATTGGAATGCCAAAATGTTAGTTGTTTTTTTTTTTCTAACTCTTTATGCTTAGTCCCTTACACTTTGGGTGGCCTGCCATCCAGCTCCCAAGTAAACACGCACAGAAGCTTACTCTTACTTATTAATTCCTGGCCTAATCTTAGCTTATTTCTGGTCAGAATTTCTTAACTCTCTTTTGCCTCTGGGCTTTTCTGTTTTTGATCTTGAATACCTTTCTTTGCTTCTTACTCTGTGGCTTGCTGTGTAACTGGGTAGCTGGGCCCTGGGTCCTCCTCCTTCTCTAGTTACTTCTTTGTCCTGTGTTTCTCTAAGATCTATCCTTCTGTTTACTCTCTTTGCCTGCCAGCCCTGCCTATTCTTTCTCCTGCCTTGTTATTAGTCATTAAGTTCTTTATTAAAGCATCAGGTATTTTAGACAAGTAAAGTAATACAGCTTCACAAAGTTAAAGAAATGCCACGTAAACAAAAATAACATACCTTAAGATAATATTTTATAACAATTAACTGATTCATCTCCCTCCCCTTTATTTTTATTCTTTTAACTAGTTTGATTTTTCTACTGTCATTCTTACTAATTTTAGCATCAGTCCCAGTGAAGACAGTGATAATTCACTATTATATTGATTATACACAAATGAAAAAAGTATGAAACAAAAGCTTGCAACCGAGCTAACATTTTAGACTTAAGTGTTTCAGCATGAATAAAAAATTATGTTTGAAGACATTTCTGTATAAACTAAAAAATGTTTCTCTTTTTATATATAGAGAGATTTGCTAATCTCTAGACCTAATTCTGTATCAATGATTTCTGGTTTGTTCTAGGTTAAAAGGAGAGTTTTAATTATTTCACTTGTGAAAAGTCACACTAATGATTATTAGCATGAAAACTTTAGAATTCTAAAATGTTTTTCCTTTAGGTATCAAAATGCATCTTTCTGTGCACATATCTTTTTTTCTTTTTAAAAGAGCTTAGTCCACAAATTTTGTAGGCTACATCACAAAATAAAAAAAAAATCACATAGAACCACATGGTATGTTTCTGATGAACAATTTCATTCATTATTATAGTTTAAGCTTCTGTAGTAAGATTCTTTGACTTATTATATGTTCATTTTAAGCAAACATATTATACAAAACACAAGAATTAAAACCTAGGAAAATGTTCATACTACACAAATGTTACATTTGAAATCAAAAGGCTGATTTCTAGGTACAGACAAAAATATACTATAGGATATTACTTTGTTCTGCAGTTAAAGTCCAAATGGTAAGATATATAGATTGATGTTTCAAGGGAAGACTAGACATAATATTACTCTAAATATAACTTTTATAGGATACTTTGCAAAGAGTAATCTGAAGGTCACCAAATTAAAGAAACCAAATCTACTCGCAAATATTTGGTATTCCATCATTTGTGGTACTGTTTTGCTGATGTAGGTTAAAAGAATTGTTCAGCCACCTGGAATGCAGTATGGCAGTTTCTCAGAAAACTGGGAATCAAACTCCCCAAGGATTCAGCAATACCACTTTGGGATATATACCCTAAAGATGCACATTTGCACTCCAAGGCATTTGCTCAACTGTGTTCATAGCAGCATTATTCATAATAGCAAGAACCTAGAAGCAACCTAGATGCCTCACAACTCAAGAATGGAAAACAGATTGTGGTGCATCTACACAATGGAGTACTACTCAGCAGTAAGAAAAAATGATATCCTAAAATTTGCAGGCAAATGGATGGATTTGGAGAATGTCCACCTGAGCCAGGTATCTCAAACCGAGAAATCAGCAGGGGATGTACTCACTCATTAGTGGACTCTAAACAAAAAAGCAAAAAGCAAAGCATGTCCAAGTTGCAAACCATAACCACTGAACAGCTTGTGATCTGAAACACCTTGGACTGACACATTGGATCCCACTCCCTCTAGAGGAACACATGACTAAGTCTTGATGTGGGGATGAGAAAAGTGGATCTGCCAGGAGTGGATGCTGAACTGAAAAATATTGAGACCTTGGGACCTCCTGCCCTTGTTAAGGAGGAGATGGAGAGATGTGGATAAGAGAGAGTTACTGAAGGGGATGGGAGAGGGAAAGGACCTTGAATAAGGATATACATGGATAGAAAATGTGACTTTATTCATAATAAAAAAGAAAAATTCATATACACAAGGACAGAAATAGATATATTTCATATATATGTGTGTTCCTAGATATATAAATTCAACCTTCTCAGTCTGTATAAAAAAAGGTGAATCTCTCTGAACTCCCTCTCCATGCTTCTCCCCCGCTGACAAATCTAGGCTGGATCCTATGTTTACTACCCCAGTCTCGCCTGCCACTCCCACCTGCACTACATAGGTCTTGTCTGGACCTATCGTATCTGCCAACATTCATAATTCCTTTCTTTTCTGTACCTAAAATATATATCTATACATACGTGCAACACTATTCTTCAGTGTCTATCCCATCATCCAGAGGTTCCTTGTATTGCTAATGGGATTCTCCACACCTTTTTAATGTTAAGCATTTAGTGTTATAAACTTGACTCATAGAATCACCATTGTTTTGTCACAAATGTTTGAGTGTATTGTATTTTCATTTTTATTAAATAATAAAAAGTTTTTAAAATAATTTGTCTCTCTGTCTGATATTAAACTCTCCTTAAATCCTGAAGTGTAATTAACCCATAGTCTATACAGTTTGAGGTGGTATGACAATCCATAAAATCCTTATTTAAGCACCCCATATAATGAATACAGTGTAATATGGAGGCTGCCAAGCAGGCAAGGTAAATTATTTGTGCAATTGATTGTCATGGTTAATTTACTTGTATGATTTGCACATGAGATCAATTAACATCTTCAAGTTCCAAATCAAATTACAAACACCTAGCAATATCTCTACAAAGTGTCTTTTTTAAATTCTCAAACTCGGTGATGCAAAAAGTTTTATATAGTTTCAACTTTGGGTGCAGAAAAATATAAATTTTATCACATTTGAAGTGGTATGATCTGGGGCTATGTAGAATGTGAGAATAATTGTAATGGAAATCTCATATATGTCTATAAATATATACACATATGTGCATATATATTATATACACTCTCTGTTAGCTTAACATTATCTTTTACATGCAGCTTTACAACTAGCAAAAATTAAGATGACTATTACACTGGTCTTGACAAATAAGACATCCTGGTTTTCCAAGCAAGATCTATTTTTTCAGAAGACAGTAACAATATTATAGTAATATATTACTATAATAAAAAGAAATTGCTGACCCCCCAAAATGTACAATTAACTCAAAATTAACAGAAAAGTTCTTCATTTTTCTGTTATTGTTTCTAAGGGCAAAGGTAAACAGAACTAATACAATTTTCCTGGATATGACAAGAAATAACAACTGGTATATTTAATAAGAAATATTTCTTTTTACAACCAAATATCTGAAAAGGTATTTTTAAAGTTTCAAACTTGACTGATTAGCATTTATTTAAGATTCACCAGAAGCAAAGCTATAAACTTAATAAGAGAATTTTAAGGAAAGTGTAGTTAATTTTTGGAGTAAGTACTAGCCAGTTTTAAGTAATTTTGTGAACCCTTAAAAGGATATTAGAATATATAATTTTGGGTGGCTATTATTAATGGACATTCATGGAACTGAGGATGAGTGGGCTATCATTTGCAAATAAGAACACACACACGCACAAACACCCAAATGATATACAATGACACACACACACAGAGTATCAAACACATATTTGTAAAACAAGACAAAGTAAATATTACAAATCAAACATTAATTTTTTAAATGGAAGTCTTAAAACACGTTTGTATTTCCGTTTGTGAGCCAAGCCTTTAATGGCTGAACCATCTGGAAAGAGATAAGGGTTAGGGTTAGGGAGAAGAAAGAGTGACTGGGAGGGGCAGGAGCAGGAAGAAAGTTTGAGCAAGGGGATACATGAATAAAAAATGAGACTTTATTCACAATAAAAATTAAAAAAATAAACAAATTTTTGGTTCACTATTAACTCATAACTGAACTAAGCAATATTGGGCCCTTGGGACCTTGGGATCCCCTGCCCATGGCAGGGATGGGGAGATGTGGAGAAGAAAGAATGACCTGATGTGGTGGGAGGGGAAAGGGACCTTGAATAAGAATAACCAGGGATAGAAACTGTGACTTCTTCCTCCATAATAAAAATAAATAAATAAATAAATAAACAAACAAATAAATAAATAAATATTGTTAGGAGAAAATCAGATTTATCATTTAAAATATGTTCTAGTACTTTTTAATATGGTGAAGTTTCACATCATTATTCTCTCTCGTACACACATACAAAATTTGAGCTGATCATAGAGAATTTAATCAAATGGAAACACTAATCAAAGTTCTTTTAAGTACTTGATTGATGCATAACATAGACCTTGCTAAATAATTAATTTAAGTCATTTAAATACTGTGCTTTTAAGTCCAAAAATGTAATTTCTTTTGGGCAACATATGAGATGCAACATTACAGTTTTATTTATTTCTTTTTTATTTTACATTGGTATAAATTTTAGTTTATTGATACAAATTTAAAGTCAATTTTGTTTTATCGCATGTATATTTCTATTCTTGTTTAAGACATTATTTGTATGTAGCTTATTTGAAGATATACAATTAAAATACAGATTATTTTTTTTCTTTTTTTTTACTTATTATTATTATGAACAAAGAAGTCACACTTTCTAACCTTGTATATCCCTATTCAAGGTCCCTTCCCCCTCCCACCACATCAGGTCATTCTTTCTTCTCCACAACTCCCCATCCCATCATTGGGCAGGCAGCAGGCAGTCCCATGGTCCCACTGCCCCAATATTGCTTAGTTCAGGCTCCACTCCTGGCAGATGCAGTTTTCTCCCCCCTCCCTCAAGAGTGAGCTGGGTGTTCCTCTAGGGGGAGTGGGATCCAAAGAGTCAGTCCAGTATGTTTCTGGTCCTAAGCTGTTCAGTGGTTATGGTTTGCAGCTTGGGCATGCTTTGCTTTTTTCTTGGTTGGTTGTTTGATTGTTTAGAGTCCACTAATAAGTGAGTACATCCCCTGATTATCTTTCTGAGTTTGTGATACCTCGCTCAGGAGGATATTCTCCAAATCCATCCATTTGCCTGCAAATTTTAGGATATCATTTTTATTTTACTGCTGAGCAGTACTCCATTGTGTAGATGTACCACAGTTTGTTAATCCATTCTTCAGTTGAGGGACATCTAGGTTGTTTCCAGGTTCTTGCTATTAAAAATAACGCTGCTATGAACATAGTTGAGCTAATGCCTTTGGAGTGAGACTTTGCATCTTTAGGGTATACATCCAGAAGTGGTATTGCTGGGTCCTTGGGGAGATTGATTCTCAATTTTTTGAGAAACCACCATACTGCATTCCAAAGTGGCTGAACAAGCTTACATTCCCACCAACAATGGAGGAGTGTTCCCCTTGCTTTGCATCCTCTCCAACATAGACTGTCATTTGTGTCTTTTATCTTAGCCAATCAAACAGGTGTTAGATGTATCTCAAAGTTGTTTTGATTTGCATTTCTCTGATGACTAAAGATGATGAGCACTTTTTCAGGTGCCTTTCAGCCATTTGTAATTCTTCTGCTGCGAATTTCCTTTTTAGATCTGTACCCCATTTTTTGATTGGGTTATTCAAGGTTTTGGGCTCTAGATTCTTGTAGGGAGCTGCGTTGTAACATGCCCTAAAGGTGGCGCTGGTTTCTGCCTTCCACTTTCCTGATGGGATGGTGAGTGCTCTCAGGAGTAAACAACTCCTTATTGGCTGTAGGCAAGGATGGTGGCTTGCTTCCGGCGCCTCAGGACCTATGGGCAATGTCCACGTGGTGTACCAGAATTGGAGGCCCAGAGGGTATTTAGCCACAAGCGGACTTCTCCCGAGGGTTGTTCGTCGTTCATGAAAGAGTGGTCGTTCATCATATGTGTGAGAGTGAGAGTGAGAGTGAGTGAGTGAGAGACAAGAAGATAATTAAAGGCCCGAATACACTGTGAAGAAAAGGATCCGGTGTTCTGTGTTCCTTGCTGGCGAGGTGGCATGCGACAGATTCTTGTGTTCTTTATATATCTTAGAGATCAGTCCTCCATCACTTGTAGGGTTGGTGTAAATCTTTTCCCATTCTGTAGCAGACAGAGATAAACTTGGTCTGCCAGGGTCCCCCCAGCTACTGCTGAGGGATTTCTTCGACCATCCACCTCCAACAGATCAAACAGATAAGGACTGAGGACTCTGAAGGACAGACTCAGACTCTGCCCAAATGTGAGGTGGGTTCAGCAGGCCCCTGATTAATATTTAGTCATTTATTATGGTCAAATTTATAACTATATTTGTTGTTTTCATTATTATTATTATAATTATTATGAACAAAGAAGTCACACTTTCCAACTTGTATATCCTTTTTCAAGGTCCCTTTCCCCTCCCACCACATCAGGTCATTCTTTCTTCTCCACGAATCCCCATCCCATCCCTGAGCAGGCTACAGGCAGTCACATGGCCCCACTGCCCCAATATTTCTTAGTTCAGACTCCACTCCTGGCAGATGCAGTTTCTCCCCCTCCCTCAAGAGTGAGTCGGGTGTTCCTCTAGGAGGAGTGGGATCCAAGAAATTTTATTTATGAAAATATCACATTTTTCTTCAAGTTTTAGGTATAAACTGTCTTTATTTTTAAAATAGGCTTTTATAACAACATAATAAATTAGAACATTGGCATTTATTTTTCTAGAAATATGTTAACTGCCTACCTTTTTCCAATCTCTTCATAGTTTCAAGAGAACAATTGCTTTTGCAAACTAAAGAGTTCTCTGTAGACTCTCTTCATATAATATCCCCTGCTAAATGAATTATCACAACTGTGAAAGACCTCATTGAAGATATTCAATAATAACATTTAAAAGAAAAACACAAATCAGCATATCAAATGTATAGGGAAATTACAGTTGCAAAATACTGCCACTTAGGACACTATAGTTACTCACTCATTAGTGGAATTTAAACAAAAAGCAAAGTATTCCCAAGCTTCAAACCACAACAACTGAACAGCTTGTGATGTGATGGAGCACCTTGGACTGGCACCTTGAAGCCCATTCCCTCCAGAGGAACATCTGACCCCGTCTTGATGTTGGGGTGAGTAAAGGGGATTTGCCTGGAGTGGATGCTGAACTAAGCCACCTTGGAACCTTGAGATGTCCTGCTCTTGTTGGGGAGGAGATAAGGAGATGGGGAGAAAACAGAGTGACTGGGAGGGGAGGCAGGTGTAGGGGAGTTTGAACAAGTGGATACATGGATAAAAAATGAGACTTTTTTCATAATTTTAAAAAAAGAAAAAAGTTTTTTTCACACACATCCCAATTCTAAAAGAATATATGAGAAAACATCAGAAATGTAATTATTTTACTTTTTAAATTTTTATTTTTATAAAATAAAGTCTCATTTTTTTATCCATATATCCTCTTGTTCCATCTATCTTCCCCCTCCCAACCCTTCCTGATCAGTCTCCATGCTCCCTCCTCCCCAGCCCCCATCGCCTTCCCAGAAAGGGTAAGAGGTCCCAAGGTAGATTAGCTCAGAATCCACTTCAGGCAAATCTGATCTTCTCATCATAATATCAAGAATGGGTTAGGTGTTCCTCTGGAGGGAATGGGCTCCATGCACAGAAACACAGACTGAACCCTCCTCTTGAGGCTCCACATATTGCTCATGCCAGTGGACAGTTGTCTGTCTTTGTAGGGCTTAGTTCCTTTGCCAGATGATTCCCAGGTGGCTGTTCTTGATTCAGCGAGCTCTCCAAAGCTCCAGCCAGACATCACTGTGAGAAATTTCCTCATAGTCCCTATCCTTTTACTCATATAGAGTCTTCTCCCCCCCCCACTGCCCCCCATCCCCCCCATCTGTTGAACCAGGGACTCAGCCCAGTGTTCAGCCATATATCCCTGCCTCTAATTCTATTCATTGTTGGATGTAAGTTCTGTGATGGCACTTAGGGTGGATATTCGTTTGATTACCAGGGAAGTACTGTTTAGGCAACACCTTCGCCATTAGTTGGAGATCTAGCCAGGGACCTCCTGTGAGTTCTTAGAGGTTTCCCTAGCACCTGGTGTTTTTCTAACCCCATATTTGCTTCCCCTATTAAGATCTCTATTTTTTTTCTTTCCCTCTTTGTTGTTTTTCTCACTTAATCATCTCCTTCTCTTGTGATTTGTTCCCATCTCTTCTTGGTTTCAACCACTTATGCTCCCAATTAGCTAAGGAGATCTTTTCTATTTTCTCTTCCTAGGGGACTCCTTGGATGTCTCTCTTAAGTTCCTTCGGATCCCAAGCTGTTCAGTGGTTGTGGTTTGTAGTTTGGGTGTTCTTTACTTTTTTATTAAGTCCACTAATGAGTGAGTACATCCCCTCTTATTTTTCTGGGTTTGTGATACCTTGCTAAGGAGGATATTCTCTAAATCCATCCAAATGTAGTCTTCAAAAACATGCTTTAATTGGAATAATAACAATGTGCTTAAAACATACACTTAAGCTAACCATGGAGTTGACATTAGAGGGTATTTTACAAATTCTACTGGTACAAAATTAAGTCCTTTTGTGTATGTAGCCACTTTCTATAAGAGATCTCTACATAAACTATTAGAATAAAAATAAATAACATTGGAAATTGTGATCTACTTGATTTCAAAAAATTTGTTTAAGTTGTTGGAAAACTTAGCTTCTTGGCTGTCTCAAATAAAAAACTAAACTTTAAAGCTCATTGCTAGTCTAAACATGAAAATGTTCTTTAACATCAAGAGAAATGTGCAATAAATAACAAGTAAAGAAACATGGTAATACATTCATTATTATTACTATAAAGAGAACAAGACTATTAATTTGATGATTTGTTGAAACACTTCTGCTTTGGACCAGAGAAAGCAAATTTTCCATGAAGACATTTTAATGAAAACACTTATTTAAAATCCAAACTTAGACAATAATAAAGTGATGTTACAACTGTGCCTTTTTAATAATCAATAAATCATTCAGAATTTGCTAAAGAGTACAGTTGGTCTTAAAATATAGAAATAGCAAATAAAGCACAAGATCTTAACTGAATTTTTATTAAAATATGAAATAAGCATAGATCAAACTTGAGTCTTAATATTCTTATTGATTTCTGTCATAGATTGAAATATTATTTTTAAGAATGTAGAAACAAATAATACTGAATAATTAAAAAAATCCATAAAAGTTCAATTAATTTAATCAAAAACTGAAATTTTGTAGAATAAAAACACATACTACAGTAATATGTAGTTTGTTAACTATTAGACATTTTGTACTAACAGCAGCTGTTACAATTATTAATTTGCATTTTTCATTTTTATGCAATTTTAAACACATTAAACTCATATATTTTTTTACTAAAATCATATAGGTTCACTGAAACTGAGTTGATAAAAGATAATGCAGGAATAAAACAGATTCTTAGAGTCACAGGCTGGGGTTGTGGAAAGCCATGAAAGAAAACAACACAACAGCTTCTGCCTTTTAAGCACACTTCCATGCACACAAAAATAATCTTTCAAGCATTTTAGACTAATTGACAGTAACCATTTGACTTATAGAGTAAAACTGGACAAAAATATGAGCTATGCATGCTCTCTTCCTTTTCTTGCATGAAGCTTGAAACTCTAATTTAAAGAGGATTTTCTAACAGACTTGATCTGCTGGCAATTGTGTTATTGAGAATCCCTGAAAGCATGCCTTGAACACCTTATATCATAGAGAAGCACATTTATTGCTGTTTTACAAAATCCACATTTGGTTCTGTGAACTAATTATAAGTTTAAGATACACTTGTAATTATAGAATTGATAGCAGCAACATGATTTATTTAGTAATAAAATTTAAAATTGGTAACACCAGGTCTAAAGAGGTCAATCAGTCTGTAAAGGACTTTTCTTGAAGGCATGAGTGCCAGAGATTGTTAGTAGTGGTGTACAACCTGGGAATGTAGCAACAAGCTGATGTCTGGGCTTGTTGCCCATTTAACCTATCCTACTTGCCAATCTTCATGTCAGTGAGAGACCCTATCATAAAACACAGTGTTGTACACTGCATGAGGAGAAATGATACTTCAGGTATCCACCTGTTTCCATAAACTTGTGCACACATACACACAGTCAAATGAATACACACTGACATGTAGACATGAGGAAAAATTAATAAAGAAAGACAAATAAAATAGGTATCACTAACAATATGCCCTGGATAAGTGTTTCATTTTTAAAATTGCATGATGCTAAAATTATTATGTATGTGATACTATTATGATTTGTAAATATGTCTTTTACCTTGTTTAATGGTTTATGGAGACTCTTTAATTTTTACTATTATTATGTTTTCATGTGTATATTTGCTTTGAGGTTGTAAAATTAAATGATAAAACCTGGGTTAGATAATTTAAAAAGGTAAGAATCTAATAATATAAGGCACTAGACAAAGAGCTACTAATAAATGTACCTAAATAGAGAACTCAAGGCTAACATCTTATTCAGAATCAGGATTTAGTGACCTATTTTTATGTATCATATGGAGTTGATGTAAGCCAAGAACAGGGCACATCCTAACAGGACAGGGTCATGGCTACTATCCAAATTGTTAAAAATTGAGTAAAATAAAGACAGAATTTAAATGTGATGAGCTAAAGAGCTCACTATATGAGCCAAAATCTTTCTAGGCAATTATGAATTTAAACTAAAATGACAAATTAAAAAAATTATTTCTAAAATTTTTGACTACTAACATAAATTAAAAATAAACCCATGGTGACATAGTTTCAACCAGAAGACCTTCTGCTTGGGAATTCCTTTCTCTTCAACCATCTGATATTTGTTGTCCATATGATCCTAATGCCTCATTTTAATATCAAGAACCATCTGTTTTTACCTAAACTTCCAACTCTAATCATTGTCTTTCTTTTAAAAATGCCTTCCAAATTGAAGCATACAATTGAGCATTTGTCATGATAAGCAACAATATACACATTGGTTAATGAATTACAGGACTAAAAACAAAACAAAAATTATAAGAAAACTCATATGTAAAAGGAGGGAGCAAGAGAAAGTTAATTATTATAATTACATGAAGAGATGGAAATGTTTTTTCTATTATATAAAAACAATCTGAAGATGAGCATCATTTGTGCAGTTTTAGGTATCAATGTAGATTAAACATTAGATGTATTAAGCTTAATAGAAACATTCTATCAGCAAAATTTCTGAAATAGCTTTGAAAATATGTGGACATTTTTTTTTCAGTCATGAATTGACAGATCCTTCTCTGAGAAACAGCGCTCTTCCTAAGCTCCCAGCATTCTAATGTAGCTTTGAAAGGACACAAAGGTCAATCTGAGACACATGCCAGCCAGAACACAGGGGAAGTAACAAATAAAAATGAAAGTTAAAATATACAAAGGTGATGATAATTTCTAAACAATATTTAAATATTTTAAATGTAAATTGTTTTTCTGAGGAGTATGAGGGAGAGACATAAAATAGAGTTATTAAAGGCAACTTTCAGAGGGGAAAATAAATCAATCATCAACAACAACAAAATTCACTATTGAAAGTACTCTAATTTTAACTCTGTTCCTTCAATAATTCACTCTAGAAAAAATATCAACACTGAATGAAAAAAGTTTACCTGAGTTACTTCCAGTTCATGATCCAACACTTAGGGAATTTAGAATTCAACCCTAAACAGGAATTAAAGCAGAAACCAGTGAGAAATTGCTGCTTATCCACTTTTTCTTATTTCTGGTTCATTTAAATAGCCTTTTTCATAACCCAGAACTACTTGCCTAGGAATGATAGCCCAAAATACACATTATGTCCTTATTCATTAGCCACCATTCAAGACAATAAATAACACTACAGACTTGTAATAGGCCAATATGACCTAGGCAATTCTTCAGTTGTAGTTTCATCTTTCCAGATTTTAGGTTCTATAAAACTAAATAAAACAAACCAAAAGAAAGGAAATAAAAGAAAAACAAACTCTTGTAATTAAAGAAATTATCTGGGTATTTTCAAAAAAAAAAAAAAGACAAAGCAAAGAAGATAAGATAGAAGGTTTAGCTCTGAACCTGGTACATGAGATGTACATGCTATAAACCTGAATAAATATCGATCACAATGCTGAGGTTTCTGAAATCAGAATGAAGATGAAACTAACACATTTTAGGAAGAAGAAATAAGACTACAAATTCAGAAAAATCAAATCAGCCTGAAACTTCTAATTTTTCAATCAATGGCTTCAGGTGCTATATTCCAATGAAAAGAAGACTAAATATTTCTCTGGTTAACAATATTGATCGGGGCTGGAGAGATGGCTCAGAGGTTAAGAGCACTGACTGTTCTTCCAGAGGTCCTGAGTTCAATTCCCAGCAAAACCACATGGTGGCTCACAACCATCTATGATGAGGTCTGGCGCCCTCTTCTGTAAAACTGTATGCATAATAAATAAATAAATAAATCAAAAAAATAAAAATAAATAAAAAAAAAAACAATATTGATCATAGATTCTACATACACCGAAATTAATTATTGAAGTTTTACAAGTTTTAATCCCAATGCACAGTGTGCTGATATATATGTGTGTGTAAATTTTAAGCTTTGCATATTTAATTTTCTGTAAGTCTTTTCATGGGACATTGTTTCTGGTTTTACATTTTTGAAACAAGGAATAGACAAAGAGAGAAAACAAAGAAATGTATCCATCCCAAAATAAATCTTATGCCTATATTAAATAGTGAAGAAATGGCCATTCTAGGAAAGACATAGCTTTGATAAGAACACACTAGTAAAAGGATAATACAGGCAAATTTATGAACCTCACTAAAACAGATGAGTAAAAAAATAATGAAAATATTAAAGATCTATAAAAAGACATTTTAAGCTAAACATATAAGACAATTTGTTACAGTGTAGTTAATAATGAATATTTATACATCTATTTTAGCAAACTTAGCTATCTGCTCATGAGTAAGTCAAGTCAGTTTTCATAATGTTTTGTACATGAAAAACTAAGACAATCATTATTTAAATTGTATAGTAAAATATAGATGACAGATGATGGAAGGTAAAATAAGTAGGTAGAACATAGAGGAGGTGGAGTATAAATGTTATAATTATGTACAGAATTCAAGATATAATTGCTGTAATTCATGAAGTGTGAACTATATTTTAAGCAAAATATAAAAAACTTCAAAGACAAATAGGGAAGAACAAATTCCAACAAAAGAAACAAGAAAGATGATGTGTGACATGGACAGCTGATTCATTACTTATTAATAGACAGACAAAACAAGTTTTTAAAATATAAAGTGTGTTGTGAGATGAAATATTTGTTTATATAAAGATATGTTGCATTTTGATGTTGCAGAATAATTGTTTAACTATGTAAAGATCTACTCCATTTGTTTATGCTGCCTTTTTAGTTATAAAGACATGTTGCTGTTTTACCATACTTGATTAAAGTCCCTGATTAGTCTATTAGAAGGCTAAATGTCCAGTAGCTGTGTAGGAGAGGGATTAGCCTATTAGATAGGCAGGAACTAGCCTACTAGGACCAGCTCATTGGGGCTCAACTAGCCAGAAATGAAGAAAGTAAGAAAGCAAAAGAGACAGTATGTGCATGAGGTAAACCAGCCTTGGGGCAGAACATAGATCAATAGAAATGAGTTAAGTTTTAAAAAATATCTAGAAGTAAACCAAGCTAAGGCCAAACATTCATAATTAAAAATAAGTTTCCATATCATGGTGTGTGGCAAAACATGGTGGGTGGTACAAATGTGAGGGTATAACATGAGATATGAATAGTGTTCCCTTGCTCTGTGATGAACTGGAGGATTCAGAGTTGACATTGAATGTATTTAAAGCCAAGTAGAGAGCTCATTCTTAGGAGAATTAAAGGAATCGAAGGAAAGAGTGTAGATTTCTCAGCAGGATTTACATCTAGTAATATAAGTCAAAGATGCTGCTAAATGGGTTGTAATATTGAGATTTGCCCCACACAACAATAACATATCTATTTTAAACATCAAATATTTGACCAGAATACCAGCCAGAGATGTAGAAATTGTTTCCTCACTTTAGCTCTAGGATCTATAAATTATCTTCATATTTGTTATAAACCACCTATTTATTATATATTAATTTAAACTACTTATTATGTCAAGGATATTATCAATAGAAAAATTTTAAATTCTCTAAATGTTACATATATTTAAAACATTTATAAAAACCCCATGCTTCAATTAATAGAGATTTCTAATTATAAACTTATTATTTAATGGTAGTTAGAAGAGTGAAGAATAAAGCTGACACACTGATATGGTATGTATAAAACTTGCCTAAAAATATTTCAAAAAATGCAGAAAATAATTGATTAGCTTTGGGCCCTAAATAACCCATGCATCCTTCTTCAAGAAAAGTTTGATGAGAAAAAACTTTGAAAGGAAAGTCACATTGTGTCTTAAAATTAAAGAATAAGAATAATTATCAACAATAACCTTTCCTTATCACTTTAGAAAAGAACAATAGACAATGAAAAAGAAAAAGCTATTGCTCCATATAGGTGAATAGATGAATCCGATAAACAATCCTATGATTAATCAATGTTGATCTAAGTATATTAAAACACAGAAATTAATTTATGGTGATAAAAATCAGACTATCAGCTTAGCAGATGTAAAAATAGAGAAAAAAATCTACTTTTTATATTCTCCTTGTTCTGGATTTCTATAAATATTTATTCATCTACATATACTTAGAAAATGTACAACTATTACTACTGGTGGCATATACAAATAAAAACTACCTAAAAACACTTTCAATTACACAAAATACTCTATGCAACAAATTCAAAAGACAGTCTGTAATGTACTAAAAGTTTTATTTTATACATTTACAGGAAAATTATGTACACCACGAATAGATGTTAATTTTTACTCTCCATTAAGAAACAGGCTTCAAATGCCCTTCTTAAAATGAGAAATAAAGCACAAAGTATGAGAATTAAAAATATACTAATTTTTCTTATAATTTTAAATTTATATATGACAATATATGCTACAAAAATCTATTTTGTGTAATAACTATTTGAAAGAAATTCACTAACAGTAAGTAGATATACTGTTAATTTTTAAATCATTGTTATTTTATAATGCATAAAATAACTATTCCAAGTAGATTTTTAAGTTTGTAGAACACTATATAATTTGAATTATCATTTGTATGTATTGGTTTCTTACTGTTTTACACTAGGATCTTTGCTACACAAGATATATATTAATGTCTAAGAATAGAAGACATTTTGACTTTGCATGGCTATAAATGTTTTAGGAGAGATATTACATCGATAAGATAATACATGCCTAAATAGTACTTAATATTTATCTTTCAATCTGAGGTATAAAAAGTACCATAGGGTGTATGGGATAAAATATCTGTGCCTTGAGTCAAGTCTAAAATTTGTACAGAATCTGAGAATAAAAATATGAAAATTTTTACTTGTTTTTGCCAAGATTTTTACTAAAGTAGAAAAATATTTATAAATGAGAAAAAAGAATTAGACATTGGATATAGCGAGGTAGTTCTACCATTGCTGTCTGTCTGATGGGCATGTATGGTTCTGATGTTCTCACTATAGCAGTCTTGTCTCTTATAGAACCTTGTGTGTACTGTCAAATCTGCAAGGAAAGTTATTGCCTGGGAGGAAACACAGAAGACAGATCCTCAACAAAAAAGATGGTGCATTAAGAATGGGATTTCTTGAGCATTCCAGATTTCATACGCACATTGAAAATTCTGAGCACCATATCCTCTCAGATATTCTCCCCAAAATCAAGTTCTTTCTTGATAGAGATCATAGTTTTTACAATATAAATTTCTTTTGAAATATTTTTTTGTTATCTCACTCATTAAGTCTCACATAATTTCTTCAACCTACCTTAGCTTCAATCTACAAAACATTAATAAATAACCTGTAGTGTTTTCCAGTTTGATATTTCATTGTGATGAAATTAATTTTTAAATTTATCTTTATTAAAACTATTGCTTTTAAAAATATCTAAGCCTTGCTCAGGAGGATATTCTCCAAATCCATCCACTTGCTGGCTAATTTTAGTATATTATTTTCTTGCTGTTGAGTAGTACTCCATTGTGTAGATATACCACAGTTTGTTAATCCATTCTTCAGTTGAGGGGCATCTCGGTTGATTCCAGGTTCTTGCTATTACGAAAATAGTTGAGCTAATGCTTTGGGGGTATGAATGTGCCTTTGGGGTATATGCCCAATAGTTAGGAGTTTCTATCCTTGATAGTGTCTTGCAAATTGTTCTCACTGAACATGCAGAAAATATTAGATATTATATATTGTCCTCTATTACATGATAAAAAGAAATACCCTATGAATGCATTTTCAATTCTTTAATAGAACTGATAGTTTTGTACATTATGAATGTATATGCAGCCAAGTTTGCTCAACAAAGCTTTGAATTATTATCGTTGCCTTTGGTTATTATTTTCTAGCAAACATGATATATTAACTTGATAACAGAAAATGTAAATTTGTGCAAAATCACTATTCAAATTTTATTTTCAGAAAATACAGTTCTCAGGAAAGAAACATGAGGGGGTAGTCAAATGCCAGTAAATGGCAATTATAAAAGTATATTCGATAAATTTTTCAGATAATAACTATAAATGTTTTTGAAAAATAAAATGTAACTTCCAAGCACTATTTTAATGCTTTAATGTATAAAAATGCTTCTTGAAAACAGTAAAGAAAGTAAATTAAATAGTAACATATAAAAATATTATTTGAAGATAAACTGAAATAGTAAGTATTTATGATGTGCAAACTTTCAAAATGAACAAAGCACAAAAGAATCTAGGTATATCCTATACAACCATTACTGATTGAAATAGCTGACTAACCCCAATGTAAGCTCTCTTGATAGAAACGCCAATCTCTCAAGCTAGGAAACCACACATACCCATACAACACAAATAAGTTAACCATGTTGTATTTATATGTACTTGTATGTGAGTTCTTGTGACTCTGTGTGTGTGTGTGTGTGTGTGTGTGTGTGTGTGTGTGTGTAGAAACAGAATCAGAGAGGAAACAAGCTCTCAACTTAAGAGTGAGAAAGTGTGAGATTCCAAGGACAGTAACTGGGGCTTACAGTGAGAAGTCGATGCAGAAAGTGATATAATTCTATTACAACAAAATTTTTTAAATGACCTAAGACACAAAAAAGGAATATACAGATAGTCTGTAAAAAAATAAGTAATGATTTATTGTACCATCAAATTACTGAATGATAATTATCTTAAACAAAACTTATATAGCCATTTTATTACATGTAACTCTAAAGTAAAGGCTCAAGATTTCCATCTCTATAGGATAACTAAATTTAATATAAAGAAATATTTCTCTGTATCCAAAAGGTACAAGAGAAGAAAAGAGATGACTTTAAAGAAGTTAGAATAATACGCATAAGTTCCAGTTGGAACAGAACTTTATAGAGTAATTTTTATATAAGAAAAAAAATGCATTCTTCTAAAAAGTATTTTAACTGTATATCTGGACTTAAAGTCTCAAAATTGTGCTGAAAATTCTTTCAAATAAAGCAAAACCCATCAGTAAGTCTACTCTTCTGGAATAAATTAATGAGTTTAATATCAAGTTGCCCTTCTCTTATTATAATATTGGATTTGCTTGCTCATCTAGATAGTTTACAATATGTATGTGCTTTTATCTTATTAAAAAGAAATAAACAATAAATGCCTTTTAAAAATAGATGATTCATAGATTTAATGACAATGCAAAATTTTATTAATAAACAATGTTACATAAATTGCAGCTCAAAGTTGACATGGGGAAATAATTTACATTAAGAAAATGCTCCAAGGTTCCAGCAACTGATCCCAGGTCCGGAAAGTTGGAAAGTTGCATTCATGGACCAGGGTCAATCTGTAGTGCCTGATCAAGACTCTCCTTAGCAGACAGAATGAGAGTTTGGCTGTGAGGGGCTCCTCCAGTCACACCTAAAAGAGGAGACCTTGCACGACTGTCCCCTCCTCCAACTGCGACAGCAGAGAAAGACTGAGGCTTTGAAATTCACACCCCTATCCAGAGCAGAGACAGAGATTTGTCAGACCCCTTGTCAGGGGAGACAGGAGACACACAAGCCATCTTGTCACAACTGACTAGAAGTGGCCTAATCATGAACCACTGAAGCCATGGGCAAACGCCAATGCAAATAAACAGGTAATAATATAAAGAACAACAAGGCAAATCCAGAAGAAACTGGTGGTTCTACAATACCAAGACCTGAACAGAGAAATGAAAAGGAAACAACACCAAAAACACTTTTATGAGGATTACTGAAGCCTTCAAAGAAGATATAAAATATTTCCTTAAAGAAATAGAAGAAAATGCAAAAGAAAAAATGGAAGAGATGAACAAATCCTGGAAAGAAAACCAAGAAAAAGGTAAACCAAAAAATGAAAGAAACATTTCAGCAAATAAAAACTGAAATAGAAGTAATAGAAAAAGCACAAAATGAGGCAAAGATGAAAATAGAAATCTGAAGAAAAGAGCTAGAACTACAGATACAAGCATAATTAACAGAATCCAAGAGATAGAATAGAGAACCTCTGAAGTGAAAGACTCAGTAGCAGAAATAAATACATCACTCAAAGAAAATATTAAAACCAAAAAAGCCATAACAAAAAAATGTTCAGGAAATCAGGGATACCATGAAATGACCTAACTCAAGAATAACAGGAATAGAAGAAGGAGAAGAATACCAGCTCAAAGGCATAGATAATGTATTAAATAAAATCATAGAAGAAAACTTTCCCAACTTAAAGAAGGAAATGCCTATATAGATACAAGAAGCTTACAGAAAACCAAATAGATATTACCTCAAAAAAAGTCTGCTCACCACATAATAATTAAACCACAAAACATACAGAACAAAGAGAAAATTTAAGACCTATGAAAGAAAATGGACAACTTATTTAAAAGGCAGACCCATTAGAATAACATCTGACTATTTAATGGAAACAATGAAAGCAAGAAGGCCTTGGTCAGAAGTTATACAGTCACTAAAAGAGCATGGCTGACAACCTAGAGTACTATACCCACCAAAATTATCAATCACTATAGATGGAGTAAACATGATATTTAATGACAAAGTCAGATTGAAAGAATATCTATCTACCAATCTGGCCCTCCAGAAAGCATTAGAGGGAAAACTCCAACCTAAGGATCCCAGATACACCCATGAAGCCACAAACAATCAATAATCCCACAGAATAATAGCCCATAGAAAGAAAATACATACAAGCTACCTCCAAAAATAGCAGGAAATATCAATCAGTGGTCACTAATATCCCTTAATATTAATGGACTCAACTCATCTAAAAAAGACACACACTAACAAGATGAATACAAACCCAGAAGCCATCCTTCTGCTACATACAAGAAACACACCTCAACCACACAGACAGACACAGGCTCAGAGTAAAGGGTTTGGAAAAGATTTTCCAATCAAATGGTCCTAAGAAACAAGCGGGGGTTGCAATCCTAATATCTAAAAATGTAGACTTTAAGCTACAAGCAATTAAAAGAGAGGAAGATGGCCATTACTTATTCTTTGCAGGAAAAATTGGTCAAGAGGAGATTTCAATCCTGAATATTTATGCCCCTGATATAAGGGCACCTACCTATGTAAAAGAAATACTTCTAAAGCTCAAATCTCACATCAATTCTCACTCTCTAATAGTGGGAGACTGCAATGCCCCACTTTCACCCCTGGATAGGTCAACCAGACAGAGACTCAACAGAGAAATGAGGACTCTAACAGAGGTTATGATGCAAATGGATTTAGTAGATATTTACAGAAGCTTCCACCCAAATGCAAAGAATTATATATATTTCTCTTCTCCTCATGGAACTTTCTCTAAAATTGACCACATAATTGGTCATAAAACAAATATCAATAAATATAAAAACTGAAAATAATCCCTTGTATAATATCGGACCACCAGGGCCTAAAGTTAAAGTTCAACAACATCAAAAATCACAGAAAGCCTACCAACTCATGGAAACAAATTATTTCTCAGTTGAACCACCTCTGGGTCAAGGAAGAAATTAAGAAAGTAATCAAAGTCTTCCTAGAATTTAATGACAATGAATCTATAATGTACCAAAATTGTGGGACACAGTGAAAGCAGTCTTAAGAGGAAAATGCGTAGCACTAGATCCTTATATTAGAAGCCTAGAGAAAGCCCACACTAGAGAACTAATAGCACAGCTGAAAACCTTAGAACAATTAGAAGCAAACTCACATAGAAGAAATAGACATCAGGAAATAATCAAATTTAGAGCTAAAATCAATAAATTTGAAACAAAGGAATAATACAAAGAATCAATGCATCAAAGAGTTGGTTCTTTGAGAAAGTCAGCAAAATAGATAAGCCCATATCCAAAATTATCAAAAAGAAGAGAGAGATTTTTTTAAATCAGCAAAATCAGAAATGAAAAGGGGGACATAACAAGAGACTCTCAGGAAATCCAGAGAATTATCAGATCATACTTTAAAAATCTATATTCCAAAAAAATGGAAAACCTAGAAGAAATGGATAGCTCTTTGGACAGGTACAATTCACCAAAATTAAATGAAGACCAGATTAATTAACTAAACAGCCCTATAAATCTTAAGGAAATTTAAACTGTCATTAAAAGCCTCCCAAGAAAATAAAGGCCAGGTCCAGATGGTTTCAGTGCAGAATTCTATCAGACATTCAAAGAATTACTACCATTGCCCCTCAAACTATTTAACACAATAGAAACTGAAAGAATATTGTCAAATTCCTTTTATGTGGAAAAAATTACCCTAATACCCAAGCCACCCAAAGACACAACCAACAAGGAGAATTACAGACCAATTTTCCTCATAAATAATGATGCTACAATTCTAAACAAAGTTTTGGCAAACTGTTTAAGACAATATATAAAAAATATCATCCACCACAACCAAGTAGCCTACATTCCAGAATTGCAGAGATGGTCTAACATACACAAAGTAATAAACGTCATCCATTCATATAAACAAACTGAAGGAAAAAAAAACCCACATGATAATATCTTTAGATGCTGAAAAAACCTTCAACACAATCCAATACTGCTTTATTGGATACAATAAATACAACAAGAGCTCTGCAGGGATCAGAAATACAGGGAAAAATATCTCAATATAATATAGGCGATTTACAAGAAGTCGACAGCCAACATCAAACTTAATGGAGAAAAACTCAAAGCAATCCCACTAAAATCAGGAACTAGACAATGTTGTCCACTCTTCCCTTATCTATTCAACATAGTTCTCAAAGTTTTAGTTAAAGCAATAAGAGAATGATAGGAGATTAAGGGGATACAATTTGGAAAAGAAGAAGTGAAACTATTTACAATTGCAGATGATATGTTTGTATACAAAAGTGACCCACAAAATTCTACCAAGGAACTTGTACAGGTGATAAACACCTTCAGCAATGTAGCAGGATGCAAGATTAACTCAAAGATATCAGAAGCCCTTCTATACACTAAAGATAAAAGGGTTGAAAAAGAAATAAGGGAAACATCACCCTTTATAATAGCTGTAAATAGCATTAAATACATTGGAGTAACTATAATCAAAGTAGTAACAGTTCTATTTGACAAAAATTTAGAATCCCTGAAGAAAGAAATTGAAGAAGATATTAGAAAATGGAAATATCTCCCATGCTCCTGGATAGGTAGGATCAATATAGTAAAAATGGCAATTCTACCAAAAGCAATCTACAGATTGAATGCAGTGCCCATCAAAATCTCAACACAACATTTAACGAAGCCTAAAAGAGCAATACTCAACTATATTTGGAACAACAGGAAAGCCAAGATTGTCAAAACAATTTTGCTCAACAAAAGAACCTCAGGAGGCATCACCATCCTCTACTTCAAGTTATACTATAGAGCTACAGTAATAAAAACAACCTGGTACTGGCATAAAAACAGACTTGTGGATCAATGGAATCGAATTGAGGATCCGGGCATTAACCCAAAAACCTAGCAACACCTGATCTTGGACAAAGAGGCTCAAAATATTCAATGGAAAAAAAGATAGTATCTTAACAAATGGTGTTGGCATAGCAGGTTGTAAGTGTGTAGAAAAATGCAAATAGAACCAAGCCTGTTATCCTGCACAAAACTCAAATACAAGTGGATTAAAGACCTCAATATAAACCCAGCCAGTCTGAACTTGATAGAAAAGAAAGTGGAAAATACTCTACTACAAATTGGCCCAGCCAACCACTTCCTAAATATAACAGCAGTGGCCCAGATACTAAGACCAACAATCAATAAGTGGGACATTCTGGAACTGAGAAGCTTCTGTAATGCCAAGGACACTGTCAATAGGTCAAAATGACAGCCTAGAGAATGGAAAAAGATTTTCACCAATCCTATAAGTGATAGAGAACTGATCTCAAATATATAAAGGACTCAAGAATCTAGAGCCCAAAACCTTGAATAACTGAAGTAAAAAATGAGGTTCAGAACTAAAAAGGAAATTCTCAGCAGAAGAATTACAAATGGCTGAAAGGCACTTGAAAACGTGCTTAACATCTTTAGCTATCAGAGAAATGCAAATCATAACAAGTTTGAGATATCACCTGACACCTGTCAGATTGGCTAAGATAAAAGACACAGATGACAGCCTATGCTGGAGAGGTTGTAGAGCAAGGGTAATGAACACTACTCCATTGTTTGTGGAAGTGTAAGCTTGTTCAGCCACTTTGGAATGCAGTATTTTGGTTTCTCAGAAAACTGAGCATCAATCTCCCCAAGGCTCCAGCAATACCACACATTCACACTCCAAAGACATTACTCACTATGTTCATAACAGCATTATTTGTAATAGCAAGAACCTGGAAACAATCTAGATTTCCCACAACTGACGAATGGATTAACAAACTGTGGTCCATCTACACAATGGAGTACTACTCAGGAGTAAGAGAAAATGATGTCCTAATATTTGCAGGCAAATAGATGGATTTGGACAGTATCCTCCTGAGCAAGGTATCTCAAACCCAGAAAGATAAGCAGGGGTTGTACTCACTCATGAGTGGACATACACTCATGAGGTATGTCCAAGCTGTAAACCACAACCACTGAACAGCTTGGGATCTGAAACACCTTGGTCTGACACCTTGGATCCTACTCCCTCTAGAGGAACACCTGACTCAGTTTAATGTTGGGGTGAGGAAACCGGATCTGCTTGGGAGTGGATGCTGAACTGAGTAATATTGGGAACTTGGGACCTCCTGCCCAATCCGGTGGAGATGGGGAGATGTCTAGAAGAGAGAGTGACTGGAGGGGGTGGGAGGGGCAAGGGAACTTGAATAAGGATATATATGGGTGGAAAATGTGACTTTATTCATAATAAAAAAAGACACTTCAATTTTCAAAGTACTTAAAATGAAAAGAGATTGTTTATTTTCATGTGTATTTTGTCTGTATGCAAATTAAAAGTTTTACGTTTAGTATTGCTTCAGTGTCATGGCCCACAGGGAATACTTCAATCAAAGAAATTTCTCTACATATGTAAAATATTATGTTCAGACATCTATAATGAGTTACTATTTTACATATTTCCAAGCACAGCTGAATGTATAGCAAAGCTAACACATATTAATTAGCAAGGAAGAGCTAGAAAACAATACAGAATTATCTGAATGTGCTCTTAAATGAACGTTAGCTCTTGCATAAAACACAAAAATGTCTGTATATATTTTAATATTTATTAATGTGATAAGTATATCAATAATTCAAATAATGTTTTGTCCTGTAATATGTTTACTCAGAAAGTCTTGTTCATGGATGAAAGTTTTAAATGATTGTTACAATCTATTGTGATTATAAAACTATCATTGAACCCAGAGACAGTGATCAAATTCAAATTTGATATGACACTACTTCATATGGTCTTTGTAAGCTTTGAATTATATGAAAGATCCTTAAACAGAAGCCTGTAACACGGTGTGTCTAAGTTTTATTAGCATTCTGACAGTGTTGTTGAACATGTTGACTTGAAACTTAATTTATTCTGTGAACAGTGAAAGGAATGAAAAAACAATTCAAATCTCTTAAGAATGGAAAACAAGCTATATACTCGCAAACAGTATTTACAAATGAATGCAATGATAATCATTCAATAAATGATACTTTTATGTATGTGACAGATTTAAACTGAAGGGTGTGTTTTAAATTCCTTTACTTCATATATCACTCAAGGTAATTCTATTAACATTAGCAAGTAAAACATTCATGTTAGATCCTTACGATTGTGTTTCATTGATATTTTGATTTTTCAGATTTCCTATAAATAAAAATTAAATCCATTCATTATTTTTACAAGCATATTTGGAATTGCCTGTATAGTGGCCATTGTAAAACACTTAATTCCAAGTGAAATGTGATGCAAATAAGTGTATTAGCCTTGAGCAGACATGCAATTAGTCAGATGAATAATGTACTAGTTTAAGTTTATGGTAAATAACTGTAATCACCTAATTACCTGACATTTTAATTTCCTTGAAAAGTAAAGATGCAAAAAGTATAAATGTCAAAATAAATGATAATGATTGACCACTTCTGTTACTTGTGATATAAAAATATAGACGTGTATCCAAACACACACAGCCTTGGTGAACTTTTCTGTAAGGGTGTTAGTGCTTTATTGCAAATTAATATGATATATGCTTTTTGGTTGCATGTAAAAGTTCACACAATTTTAAAGTAAAATGTGATAAAAAGAGAAAATAGGAAACAAATTAGTTATATTGCATTTGATATGTTTAATATTTGAGAATCTCATATAGTATGTATTCGTCCCCCATAGATCATTTAAAAATTATATTACATAAATTTCTATAAAACACTAAGTTAATATTCAAACTTATTTTTATTATAAATCATTTGTAATTTCTGTCCAATATTAGTAAAATAAATGCAAATATCACAAAAGACAACCTAATTTTCTAAATTTATGTATTATTGTTAATTTCACAAATGATTATAATGTACTTGAATATATCAAACCTCTGTATACCTTGAAATTTCTTTTGGATTCTTCACATCCCCCTTCTAATTTTATAAGATTTACTTTTATGTAAATTAAACTACCTCTCAGGTGCTTTCTGAATCAAGAAACTCTGAAACTTGTCACACTTAACTAACTTTTTATTCTATCATTTGTGTGGATTGCTTTCAAATTTATAAATAGTCAAACAGAATGCACTTCCTCTCCAAAGAAATAATTCTAAATTTTCACCTTATTCATGAGTCTATTTTCAGTGAGTGATATATTTCTGTACTTTTGTCAATAAACTTACTGTCTTAATTTTGTAATGCTGCATCATCTTACAGAAAGATGAATGATTTCAATTCATTTTGCATAAAATTGTTAAAACTTTATATAAACTTTTGTTTAAAAACAAAATAGGTCATGATACTGATGCGTTAAAATTGCATTCTTACTTTTTCAAGTGACCATCACTGGATCTCAAACACATAATTTCACAAGTGTCACAGGCATGACAAATATTTTTCCCTCTGCGTTTTTGTGACTCAAAATGCTTTGTGAATGTTAAATATTTTAAGCTGTAACCCAAATCACACACTGTAACATTTAATTTGGAAACAAATTCAATAGGAAGTATCACTATTTAGAGAAAAGAAGCTTCTATTTCAGAATACTGACTAGTAGCAACCAAAAACAGTTTTTCTTGGACTCAGACATTGAATGAAATGAATACTAAGTAACATCAATATATTATAGTTACCAGGTAGTAATCCACTATCATGAAGCAAGAATATGAGCACAATATTTACTAGACATGAGGTTAGTGCATTTTATGACTCTGTGGGCACAGCTGTGTTAGATCATAGTACACTTTTAATAATTAATCTACATGTCACCAAAAAATACCAGTATATGGAAACTATATACTGGTAATAACATAAAGCAATAAGCAGTTATATATTATTAGTGGATCTGTAAATAGAGAATTATGAAAATTAGTAAACATCATATATATATACATATTATAATTAATAATAATTTAGAATAATATCAAACAAACTATTTGACATGTAGTGATGTCTATTCTTGTTATTCTTGTTTGGAAGAATTAAATAAACCCAAAGCAGGTGAGTACAGCTGTGAGAAATTTTTCAAACTAAATCATTTTTAGTAGAAAGACTATATCCAGATCTTTTCAAGTAAGAGTATCCATTTTTAATCTTGGTCTTTTGAACTGGAAAGATCCACCCTTAACTTAATATGTGTCATACCTTCTGCTGGTAACTATATAAAGACTTGAAAGAATGAAGGTTAGTCTCTCTCTCTCTCTCTCCCTCTCTCTGAAAAGTCCATTCCTTTATTGGCATTAGAATGCACGTCTTTGAGAAACTGGTGAGTACTGAAGACCAGTTATAGCATCTTGCATATGGACTGAAAAACTACTACAATCTTAGAATGCCCATTGATTGATAGCCATTTTTGAACTGGCTAGAGCACTGTCTGTAAGCCACTGTAATAAATCTCCTTTCTATATATACAGATTTATTCTATAAACTGTGTTCCTCTAAAGAACCCTAATACACATATTCATGTAAAATTTAAGAGGAAATTGTCATAACAAAAATATCAGCTCCACTTCCGGTACCCAGCGCTGGATGCAGAATCCCGGCGCTCTCTGGGGCAGGGGCAGGTGGACGCTGTCCCTGACCACTTCCACGGCTCCTGCTGAGGGAAACCCCGCCACGGACCTCGAACTGAGCGAACCAACTGCTGGGGTCTCCGAGGGGCGGATTCGGACCCCGCCCGGAGGTCAGGAGGGGGCTAGAGGCCTCAGTGCCTTTATCCCAGCCTGGGAGGGAGAGTTGAGCTCCCATTGTTGCTGGTTCCACTTCCGGGACCCAGCGCTGGCTGCAAAATCCCAGCGCTCTCTGGGGCAGGGGCAGGTGGACGCTGTCCCTGACCACTTCCACGGCTCCTGCTGAGGGAAACCCCACCACGACCTCGAACTGAGCGAACCAACTTTAGGGGTCTCTGAAAGACAGAATCAGACCCTGACCAGAAAGGTGACAGGAGGCATACAAACCCGAGTGCCACAACTGACCAGGACCCATCTAATCGTGAACCACTGAAGCCATGGGCAAACGTCAGTGCAAAAAATTACATAATATTAAAAAGGACAACATGGTAACTCCAGAAGAGAGTGGCGATTCTACAAATACAAGGCCTAAACTGAGTAATGAAGAGGAAACAGAAGGAAACAACACCAAAAATTCCTTTTTGATGTTCATCGAAGCTCTCAAAGAAGATATGAAAAAAAGCCTTAAAGAAATAGAAGAACAGACAAACAAAAAATTGGAAGAGATGAAC